>JBCJKH010047874.1:0-57263 GCA_039877255.1 Loriculus beryllinus | reverse complement strand
ACAGGTCTGCACATATCCTTTGGGCTCATTCCATCAGCCCTATTGGCATTTGAACAGGGGCATGGCTGGGAGATGCAGGAGAGATCCCAGGCTATTGGAACAGAGCTCCGTGACCAGGAACATCTCCAGCATAAGCCAGCTCTTCAGCCCCGGTGCTGAGCTGAGATTCACCTTCAGCATCTTACACACACATCATATATAACCCACTGGCTCATATGCAGGCTGTGCAATGCACAGAGACTGCTGGTGCTGATTCTAAATGAACATTTCCAAGGAAAAATGCTCTAGGCAATGTAAATTCTCAGCAATCCCAAAAAGATCTAACCTAAATGTTTCAATCTCTCCAGGAGAAGTGGTTGAAGGACAGGAGCGTGCCAGCACAAGGCTGGGCATACTGGGGACAAGGGACGATGGAGAGACCGTGGCACCCAGTGCTGCTGACTCAGAAATCACAAAGTCTAATATAATTTTGTTGCACATCATCACACAAAGGAGCCAGCACAGTAGGTGAGTGGTGTTGCAAGTGAGGCCAGTTTTGCACGGTATGTGCTGTATTCTTACAGCCATGATTCAGCTAAAAGGATGTTCCGCCCTGGGGCTGGGCAATTACAAATTTAGCAGCTAGAGTTATATGTCCATAAATATCTTTGTGGTAACCTTCCTCATTGCATCTGGGAAGAGCCCAGACAGGAAATCTCAGGTAGAAATGGGAAACAAAACCTCATAATTTGAGTCATCAATCATATGGTAAAGTTAGGAGAGGAGTTAGCTTGAGTACAAAGCAGCTTCTCTTTGTCAGAACTTCTAGAAATAGAAGCAATGATTTCTTCTGGGTTTTGGTGTATTTGAGCTTTCTCTTAATTTTTCTGCTGGAAAAGGAATAAAATTCTGACCTACTTCTGATCAAAAAAGCCATGGGATCAGACTCCTAAAATAGGCCTGGTCGTAGATGCTTCCATGGTGCCCGCTGAAGCTGGTTGTTTGGTGCAATGAGGTAATGCTTCTCTGAAACAATTTCAAACAAAGAGTTTCTGTAACCAAGGCTTTAAATAAAATTATCTGCCTTGTTGTTTAGGGCTAAAGAGTCCATCTTAATATTGAAAGGCAGTTGTGTTTTCTGTCTAGAGCTTGAGTTGTGTCATAAATTGTAAAAACTCATGACCCTGGTAACCAAACTGATGGGGACCCACTGCTCAAAGTGAAGTCAGACTCCGAAATCAGCCCTCACAAACAGTTGTTTTTCTGGCCTTTTGAAAATAACTCTTTTCAGATGTGCGATTGGGAATTTGCCAGGCTGCTCCAGATATTTCCCCAGGGGTCCAGATGGTACCAGAAGACATGGAAAATAAGACATGTCATTCTTAAATCAGATTATTGACACTCTGCCTTGCTGTAAAGTACTCTCATTGTATTCACATAGTCTGGGTGCACAACTGTCTGTAAGCAGACAGAGTGTCATGCTAAAGAGAGTGACTTGTGTAGGGTTGCACGTGTCCATGGGGTTGAACACAGCCAGGTCCCCAAGCAGTCCTGTCTCTGTGGAGATGAGAAGCATCCTCTAAACCAGCAGCTAAAGCATTCTCAGAATGAAAACCCAATCAGACACATGGTAAACATTAAGCCCCTGCCTCAGCCTCTTAGCAGGGTAATCCTGAGAGCTGCCCTGTGAACAACAATGCTTGAAACCTGCCACCCGCTTTGGGTGAGGAATTCCAGAGAAGGGGGTTTGGAAAATGTTGCCACTCAGTTTTACAATGAGGACCAGATTTTCAAGAATCCCTATGGAAAGGAAATTCCAACACATTTGGAAACTAATTTTGGAAAACAGAAATATTTCCATCCGTTTGTGGGAGGGAGGCAATACATGTCCCACACAGAGCACTGATCCCAGCACAGCCCTGAGCATGTGGGGCTTGCCTTGGGCCTGGAGGACAGGGGGTTCTGGCCAGCTGAGGACACCTCCCAGTGCCCAGGGAGCACATGGAGATGTCCAAACAACTTCCCACCTCGCATATTTGATTGTGTATCTCTTTTCAGTCTTGAACAAATAAACAAAACAAAACCAAGCCCTGGAGAGCTTGGTTCAGTGTGTCTGGGCAAAGCCATGGTAAGCCCAGTTTGGCAGGCCTTGAGAGGAAAAGCTAAGCCATTCCCCATCTTCTTCAACAAGAAGTTCCCAGAGCCACTCAGTACATGGACATGGGGTTTAGCAGGACTTCAGGAACCACATGTGGAGTAGGGGGTGCCAGCAGCACCAGCAGCCCATCCAGACCTCTTAGTCTTCATTACCTGTACTGGAGTTCATCCTCCAGCTATGGTTTGGGTATTGTGGGAGGGCCTGGATTCATCTCCGTCTGTGGGATGGAGCTGGGATAGTGGGCAGCCCAAAGGCCACTGCTGGCCCTCACCTGCCATGCCCCGCTGCAGACCCCAGGAATGTTTCGTAGGATAATGATAGCCCCATGGAATCCAACTGACCGCCAGGCTGCTGCACGCTGCTGCTTGCAAAACACTATTTCCGGCACCATCACCAGCCTAAACCCCAAACCACCATGCTGCAGCCAGAGTCTGCCCAATTCCCAGAAATTCCAGCAATGGATGAGGCCGGCGAGTTTGCTCACACACCCACACAGGAACTTAGAAAATGAAAAGCTAAACACGAATGCAGAAGCTGCTGGTGGTGGTCACCCAAACCCTACCTAAGCATCCAGCCTGGAGGAGCTGTTGTCTCCTGGGATGTGAAATGCTCTCAAAGCTCTTCTTAGGAGCATTCCCTTGGCCTGTCTGATCACAGCCTCTCCCCAGCTGATGGAGGTCTAGCCTGACACACTGTCACTGAGCTGAAATGTGCCTGCCGTGTTGTGAGGGGAACAACTCATTGTGAAATTGAGGGATACGAATTTCTTCAGGGATTATTCTAATTAGACATTGGCTGTTTTCACCCTGTATCACATGCTGGAAATACAACTTTCAAAGCAGACGGCAGCAGCCAAGCTAAATACTGTAATAACCTTGAAAAAAGGGTTAGAGAACAACAACATTTCCAGCAATAAATGCTACAGCAGAGGGACTAACTGCCATGCTTCCTGGCACAAGCTGAACAGCAGGAGAGTCAGGGATGGATCTGCAACCGCTGACAGAAGCTCATGCCTAATCTGAGTCCATCCACAGAGGCACTGTCATAACACTGTGAATGATGGGTGGCTGAATTCACTCAGATAAACACTGTCAAACCCTAGAAACAAATTACATTTACAACAGCTCCTATATTCATGAGTATCACTATGGCAGGTCTCATAAATTTTCCAGCAAACCAGTGATTATGGCCAATGGGAAGGAGGCCAGTGGCTTAGTGCCTAGAGTAACTTGGGAATCCTGAGCTCCCTCACAACTTGCACTGGGACCAGGAAGGATCAGTGCCGAGTTCTGCCTAACCACAATCTGCAGTGCCATGATGCTGGGCAGTTCAGCAAGCCCAGGAGACCCATGGGCCTGCAATCATCCAACAGCAGTGGGCTTCATTCAGGTTTGTTTTCCCTGGGCCATGTAGTGAGATCCTGTGCAGGATCCTGCTCCCTAAGCTGTGTCCTCATACTCAGAAGCTGAGGTTTGGCAAAAGCTCTGGGGAAAAAAACCTCCCTGCTTGTTCCCAAAATATCACACATGTACAGAGGGCTAGTCTGGCAGACCTCCAGTTACATGAGCACAGGTTTGGAAGGACTGGGGTTAAATTTAGCTCCAAATATATACAGAGTTTAGAGCTTGTTTTAGAACTGCTTGGTTTAAGTCCTGCATCATGTCCCCACAGCCCTGCCCTCCACTCTGGCCCTTTTCATGTGGGGCCTGCTCCTTCCTCAGAGGCACAGAGATGCTCTCTCATGCAGTCAGCCGAGCGATGGCACCACACCAGCTGAAAACCTGCATCCAGTTTGTGATGCTAGATGAATTTTCCGGACAGAACAGCAGGTATGCGCCCATTCTGCTCCCCAGACCCCCAGGGACAGCTCCCTGGCACTGGGAAACCTGGAAGCACTGGTGAGCCTTTCACACCTGGGTTTCCAGTGCTGCTTGGGCAGAGAGGCCCCTTGAGAGAGTCCCTGAGGATGCCCAGATGCAAAAGCCCACAGCAGTCATCTTCAAGGGTTCTATGCATTTCACTGGGGTGAAACTTGCTTTACTGTGAGCACAACTGCAGGAAACTGGGAATGTTAAAAATTGTCCAGACAAGTTACCCCCACTTCTAACAGGGTAACACTGTCTTTCAAGGCAAGTGACAGGTTTTGATCTCAGGGATGGATGAGAGGTGACTGTGCAGTCGTTTGGCCTGCAGTGCACATTTCCCATACACCTCTTTGAAGACATCTGCTTGCTAATCCAAGAGCACACCTGGAACGTCCCCAGACTTGGCCTGCTGTGTGCACAGCTCCTAGGGGGTCTCTGACATAAGGGATTTTCCTGCACACATCATCCTGCACACACACATATCACCAAGCAATTCTGACAGCTTTGGGATGGTTAAAGACAAAGTTTGAAGCTTTGGGGCGTTTTGTTTCGCTTAGCTCCCTGTGGTCTGCAATTGCCGTTCCACTTTGGTATCTGTCCTGAGCTTTGGAAACACCAGTCCCACAGACACTGGCTGGGGAAAATGCTGCTCAACAGGCAATTCCAGTAATCCCCTAGGGCTTTTGCTACTGTAGCCCACTATGCCAGTGCCAGTGGCTCATTTCTTTCTCAGTGTGGAACATCTCTGTATCCCAGGTCTGTGGCTCCATTCCCACGTCACTGGTCCCACATCTCAATTTGACAGTGTCCTCCTCTTTCCCCATAGCTCTGAAACTCCCTTGTCCCTCCTCCCAGCAGTCCCCAAAATAGTTTTTTCCACTTTTAGAGGCCAGCCAAGCCCAAACCCGTTGCAGACACAGTTTCTGCCAGCAGCAGAGACGCAGGTGCCACAATCAAGAGGATGAAGCTAGACCCTGGGAGCACTTTGGCATGCTGTGGGAGACAACTCTTCTCAAACAAGACCATGGGAGCACACTGGCATGGGAGCTCAGCTTCTCTTGTTCCTGGTCAAACTGAATCCTGGGTATATAAACTATCCCAAAATAGTGGGATCAGCCACGTGCGTGGTCTTCTCCTGGGAAAAGAGAGCATGCTGCAGGATGACAGGGCAGGACAGAGCAGTTACAGAAGCATTTCCTTTCTCATGATCACTCAGTTTATCTTTGATTAGAGCAGGGTTTTTTTCTAAACTTTAATCAGTTAGACTGGGAAAATAGCATGGCAGCTCCTCTAAACATCCAGCTAACTGCTTGGTGAAAGCATTCATGAGGGCTCATCTAACCCACAGAAATTGCTCCAGACAGGCAGCACTGACTCCAGAAATACATTATAGACCATCTAGTTTCTAGCCCTCTCAGCTGAAAAAAAATAAACTCAATTCCAATAGGAACCGGTCTGTAATGAATTCAGTGATGCTCGTGTGAGGTGTGTAAATAGTGTGTGTAAATGACACCCTACCTGTTTGGCTGTAGGTCACTGTAGCAAACACTTCAAGCTATTGTGCTTCCCCTCCAAACCTGTCATCACACACACCACCCCAGCTGGCAAATCCTCTGCCTTTTTTTTTATTCCCCAGATGTTTCAATCTCCAGTTTGAAGCTGACATCTGGAGAAGTAATGCTGCAGAAATGCTACACATCAGCAGGCTAAGTATGGGATATGCAGAGGAAATTAAAATGTAGTGGCAGAATAAAATTAATGGACTTTCAGACACAAGTCAATAAGTGATATAGTGCCTGTCAATAGTTTCCTAATGCAAAACCAAGCAAGAAAACTTGTTATACTGAGGGCGTCTGCAGGGCAGACATGACATCTGGCCAGAGAGAGTTACTGAAGAAAGGCACTCTCTGAAATCTTAGTGCCCCCCATCAGTTAGCATCTCACCAGTGCCCCTCTCTGCTCACCACTCTACATCCTTCTTAAGCTGCCCCAGTCCTCTCCCATCCTTTGTAGCCATTTCTGCCAAGACAGAAGTACATTTCAAATACCTTCTCCATGGTATTTTGGGGGTTTAGCCATCTCAAGAGATGAGATTGCAGGCAAAGTGGCCTATAGAGGGGCATGGAGGATGGAAGTTTCATCTGTGGCTGTTTCAAGATCTGTCTCAGAAGCTGGACAAAAATCTGAAAGGCAAAAAGGGCAGGAAGACATCCTTCAAGGCACAGGCTCACAAAAAAAAGGCTTAACGTAGTCCCTCAGGGAACAGGCAACTGCTCTTTGAGCCCCACCGTGGGCAGAAAGAGCAGATTCTCTGTGCATTCTCTGGAAGAAATCTGTACCCATCAGGCTCATGAAAGATGAACATTTCTGCTAGAGTAGCAGTTATCTTTTTGGTGAATCCATGAAGGAAACCATAGTTGTTGTTTTGGGGTTTTTTTGCAGCAAAAGGCCTGCAAAGTTGTGTGCGTTGAGCTGGGAGAAGTGGTGATTGTGCCTGACAGCAGCATTGGACTACTTGATCCTAAATTCATACAGATAAGTTACTGAAGGATTTTGGTGGAACAGGGGCTCTGAGGTCTCCAGCCTAACCTCCTGCTCCTAGCAGGCCTGGCTGCAAAGCTGCAGCAAGTCAGTCAGTGCCTTGCCTAGTTGAGTTTTGAAAATCCTCCAAGGATGGAGGTCCCACCACCTCTTTGGGTACTGCCTGGTGCATAGGAACCTGAGCGTTCCTTGTTACTACCTGTGGCTTCCCATCCTTGTAACCCCTATGGGCAGCACAAGGTGTGATCTGAACTCCCTTTGCCACCTCCTCCAAAGCCGCTCTCGCAATGGCTTTTCACTGCACTCTCAATTTTGTCTCTGTAGCTCTTATTCCGGTTGGTGAACAGTCCAGATGGGTGGAGAGAAAAGTGAAACAAATACGTTGGCTGCAGTAAAAAATAATTCCAAATTATTATTTTTTTTTTCTCTGTAGACATACAGAGGAATTCTCCAACAGCTCAGAACAAAAAAGAAAACCCCAAACCCCAACTGTGGTCATTTTATTTACACAAGGAGGAATGCAGGAATTCTGACTTAGTCCAAAGTGGGTTTGGCTACCCTGTATTGCTACAGATTTGTTAAGAGTAGAACTGGCTAACCTACAATCCCACTGAAGACACAATTGCAAGTTTGAATTGAATTACTGCAGCCCACAAAATACAGCAAGACACAGCTCCTGCTGCTCTTACAGAAATGTGTCGCAGAGAGAAAACAGAGATAAGTAGGAAAAAGCCATGAGCTAAGCAAATGTGATAAATTTTCAGGAAATAGGAAGAAATAAATTGGGAGCTTAGCTATTTTGAAAGCAATTCCTATTTTTTTCAATGAATATTTATATTGGCTCTGTATTCCTATATTTCCAGGCAAAATTCTGTTTCTCACCACGTGATGATGTATTTTAACATGAGGCCAAAAGCGATTCATATTCCGACTAAAGCAATGTGGATGTGCATACTGTACATGCATAACTTGCCTTCAGTAAGGCTGCCTGGAGAAGGGCAAGAAAGTTTCAGATCATTGCAACCAGATGTGGTGTCTATTGCAACAACCTCCTAAACTAAAATGGGAAACAAGCTTCTGTCAGGCAGCAATCCGCAGTAGGGGAAAAGGGGTTCCTGCTTGGAAAGAGAGCACAGTTTACAGTCCCTTATGGGAATGTATTTATTCCACTATGGGAATACAAACTGCTCCTAATTTCAGTTCTTGCATGTCCTCTTTAGCCCACCCATGACAGTGAGCAGATGGGGCACAACCAGATTCAGCAGCGCTATTTAAATTGGCTGCTTTGTGGGTGTCAAGACCTTTGCTTGGGGCAGACATACTCATGGGGATTGCTGATTTCAGTATAATCACCCCAAAACTGTGCAGGACTGACAGGAGCGGTTGCCTGTGCAATAGCATTGCTTGTCAGAGAAGGTGTCATGGACTTAACCTTGGTTGTCTAACCAAGGTAATTTCAAAGCTGTCTGCAGATAGGCTTTGGAGGTCCTGAAAGAGCCAGAGCCTAATCACCATCTTTGCCAAATTTCAGGAGCCCTTGCTCAGCAGAGGTAACTCCTTAAGCACTTGATTTACCTTTAAAGCCTGTTAACAAACTCTTACATAGAGATCCAGCTTATACTGCCAAGAAGTGTTGCTAGTTAGTCTGGAGGAATTACTACCTCAAAGAGAGTAAGATCCCTTAGCAAAGGAACTCATTTTTCATTATTAATTAAATCTCTACTGGGGTTTTCCCAACATAATTTTATTGTCAGGGTATGAGCTTTTTTTCATTTTCTTTTTTTTTTTTCTTTTTTTTAACATTCCTAAGGCAAAAGCCACAGCAAAGCTGCAACACTGACCTGCCTTGACTGAAGCAGTGGGTAAGGACAGAGATGTTACAAATGAGTGAGGACTGCAGAAAGCATTAGTGATTTACATGCAAAAGCAGACTATACCTATATTGTATTTATGCCCCCAGACCATTTTTTTTTCCCCCTGGGAATATCTGAGTTCCCATCTCTTCAAAAGGAGGAGTTTGTTTTCAGTGGCAGTTCTTGGAACTGGAACACTAAGTCCAATGCCAACTGAAAAATTGATATGCAGAGGGTGCATCCTGCTGCTTTCCAGTTACTTGAATTCTCACCCAGGAGCTCAGGCTGCCTGTGTTTGTCCGGGAAATCCTGCAGCATCAAATAGTCACATCAAACCTGCAGGATTTGTTTCAACACAGATTTGAGGGTTCAAGAACCCTTCTCTTAAATGGGATCTCAGAGATAAACTGGAGATCCTTCATGTTTAAGTTGCTCTTTGAGCAGTGGAACAAAGTACAGTTTTCGAGGCTCTTGTGCTCCACTTCCCTTCCTTTCCACAATCACCTGTCTCCAGTTATCCTCCTGAGGAGTTTGCAATGCTGAAGCTCCCCTATTCCCTGCACCACACCACACACCATCTACCTCTATAAGCAGCGTGCACTGGCTGGCCATTACATCAGTGCCTATCACATAGAACACTTCAAACAGCGTAGGGAGTTGCTGAGCACATTCTTGCTTCTTTTCGTAAGGAGGGACATGATTCCAGATCTTTTCCCTCTACACAGAAACTAGGTTTTATAAAATCCACAGATTCAAAAGGAAAAGAAATAGACAGACAATGTGAGCCCATAAATTTTCTTACCCTGGGAAAGAAGGTTAAAAGGGAAACATAACAGCAATTTTAGTTACAATGACTAAACTTGAAACACAAACCCCGACAGAGGGGGTGTCTGTCTCTTGTTCTGGCTTGTGAGCCCTAAAATGAACCTCTGTCTTTCAGCACTTATAATAATTCTTTTAATCTATGAGGACAAGCAAGATGGAGTCACAAATCACTAGGAATATAATTAACTTGCAGTGAATGCAGAGCTAATCTTTTTGTTGCCAGCACTGTTCCACAGGCAGTAAAGCCTTTCTCAGATTGAGTCCTACGTGCCAATAGTTCTGGTCAATGATTATCCCTTGCAAAAAGCTTGTGACATACTCCCTCCAGTCACCTGTTTTCATCCCAAATGTTCTCAAGTTTTGCTATTTCAAGCTTAACTCTTGTGACCTTAGTCAATGATATTCAATCCAAGCCTCCTCACCATATCCTGCAAGGCAAACAACTCCAGGTCAGTTTTAGTAACCGCTGCTATGTCATGCCTGTGGTCAATGACTCCAAATATGCCCACGCCCATATGTTTCCTAAATTTGGATGTCTGTGATAGCAACCAAAAGGGTCTGGATGGGAAGTCCTGTTTCACCGACTATTTGGGGCCTTTTTGCTCTTTGTGCATTTTCTTTCACCTTCTGGGCATTGCCCGAGTGAATTTAGATTTACTAGAAGAGATCAGCTAAGCAGGATAAACAAAGAAATTGTGACTCCTGCAGAATGTCTCCAAGAGCTGCATGAGTCAGATAACAGATCCCCTGAGTAGAGATATCTACCTCCAACAGCGGCCAGTTGCAAAAGCTTACAGACCTTACAAAAACAAGTCAAGAATACAGTCATATTCCTCCTAAATATTCCACCAGACCCACTGGTTTGTGGCTCAGGGACTTCCTGAGTTAGAGATGGTGTGTCTTTTCTTAATAGCCTGGTCAGACGTTTCTTCCTGGTATTCCTTCAAAAGGTTCTTGAACCCCCACAACATGTTAGTACCCAGAGTGTCCTGTGGAAATAGGCTACTCAATCTATGTGTGAATTGTCTCTTTCTTTTGGTCCTGCCACTTTCTAGGCCACTTTCTTTCCTTTTCAGTCTTTGTTCACCCTCCCCATGCCATGCTTTGTAATGAGCCTCTAAGAGAATGATTGGGACCCACTCAGTACATAATTTCTGGCCTCCCTTGGAAAATGCTCTGTTGTTTTCCCAGGGGAGCTAGTGAGTAAGTGATCAGTCTTTGTTCCAGTACACTCATACAATACAAGCACGACCTTTAAAAGTTCCCTTCCAGCAGCTCTTATATATTTACAAAGGGCACAGAATGATTCCTGTAAAAGCAAATGATCATCAGCTCAACTGCATCCTAATTTGAACATTTTTCATCTGGTATGAGACATTGGTGGAGCTTATCTGAACAAATGCTAGCAGCTGGCATGCTGACATTGCACAGGATGCAGAAAAACAGTTATTCCTCAATTCATTACCCTGACCTCAGCTTTGCTGATGCACCTCATTTGTGCCTGTTTCTCCTCTTACTGCTCTAGGCTATACATGTCAAAGGTGATCTGCTGTTCCACCTAGAGGGTATGGACATGGTAACAGCAGCACATGGGAGAAACATTAAACTCAATCAGTACAGGGAGCTGGTTTAAGCACAGCTGCTGCAGCGGAGGGAAAACCACTCTGAAGGAAAGAGGCAAGAATAAGTAGCTGGGGGCAGAGAGCCAGTGGAATTTCTTGAATTGAGTTTTCTCCTGCATCCAGCACATTCTGAGTACTCTCAGCAGAGGGGCTGTGCTGGACATGGCTAACAGCTCTTAGGCTTGCAATGCTCTGACTCTACATACGTGCATATGTGTATGTATGCAGAGTCATATGTGTACACATACAAACAGATATGTACACACAAACCCCTGTCACTCTCATGTATACCATTTTTCTGTTCTGACTGATCTTTCAGGCATGCTTGCAGTACAACTCCTCTTTATTTAGAAAATACTGAATAAACTGCCACTACCACCTTCAGAAAAAGAAACTACCGGGCTTAAAAAGCTTGGCTGATTGCTTGGGCAACTACATCTCCTGCCTCCCAGCCTCCTACTAGTTCAGCTGAGCCCCTGCTCTCAGTCTCCAGCTTTCCACTGCTCCTGTCCCATGCAGCTAGGGGAGGCCCCCAGGCATGGCTGATCCTATGGCACCACCAAAACCAGCTTCACTGGGGCTACCATGTAAGCTATCAACCCTCCAGACATAGTGAGAAGAGCCCAGCAGGCAGCAGCCTGCCCTGCCCTCTTGGTTTCCACGTTTGTTTCTCTGCACTGAGCAATTCTGTGCAGCCAAGCATTTCTGTCTTGTCACAGAACAAAAACCCAAGAAAAACCCCTCAGTAGAATCCATTAATGTGCTAATAAATAGGACTTGCCTGCCCTCTCTGGTCCAGAGCTGAGGCTCCCAGGAGGTCTGTTAATTTACCATGTTTTCCTATTACACGCAGTGCACTTGCTCGGATTCTTTTCACCCCAAGTGTAAAGTGGGTGGAATGGTATCCACCATGGATGTCCACCATGGATGTCACCAGATTCAGAATAAAACATAAACATCTGCTTACATAATGAGATGAACGGGCTTGGTTCACAGAACTAGACATTTGATCTGTGGCTCGGCTTGGGTGTGGGAGATCCCAAAGCAGCTGTGAGCACCTCTCCCTTCTAGTAGCTGGTTAGTTCTGGTACTAATTTGAGGGTTGTGTGCACCTCCAACAGACGCTGATTGGAAATAGCTCCAAGTAAGACACCCGCAGTCGAGGATAAGTAGGAAGCAGCAGCCAAGACTGGATGTCAGGAGAGGCCAGGAGTGGATGTCATAAAACCCTGAGCTGTTTGGAGAGCTCTCATCCCGGGAATTCTTCAGTAGTTGGCTCACGAAACACTGCAGCTATCTTGGAAACGTTGGCAAGAGCAGCATGGCCATGTGAAGTGGCTGCTCAATGGCTGTCAGTGGGGAGCTCCACACCTCTGTCTAACTGGGCAGGTGAGGCTTTCAGCAGATACCACTGAAGCTTGATTTGCTCTCTCACCCAGAGAAAAGTCGAGAATCTGCCCCTTTGGCTTTCTCCTGCTCCCATGCTGATCTGCTGTCCTCACCGTAGAATGATGGAGAGTCAGCAGTCTGTATATCCTGGAAGCTGTAGGGAACCACTCTGCAAACACGGTTTCTGCTCCAAGAAAAGCCCAGAGCACTGTATGCATGCATTGTGCCACAGAGCCCACGGACTCCAAAAGCCAGATTTCCTAAGCACAGATTCCAAGTCACTCCTCTACATTAAAAATAAAAAGAAATAAAAAGAGAAAAGTTGTTGTGCAGTCGGGGGGGAAACTTTGATCTTCCCAAACAGCTTTTACAGGAGGCTATTTTAGGTGTTGATTCTGTAACAGTAAAGTTATTGGACAAATGAAGAACGTGGCTTAAGCTGTCGCTCAGAGCAATTCACATTCCTCAGGTGCTAAAAGCTTTAAATACTTCCTTTGGGCATGAAATAGATCTGCTGTCAAAGAAGCCAGCATTCCTGACAGTGGCTGTCCTACAGACTCCCACGGGAGAAAGTCTGGAGCTGAACTAGTCTGACCCCAGGAAATCCTTCCCACATCTCTCATTCTTGCTTGGTTTCCTCCTTTAATTTTCAGAGTTTGCTGAAAGGCCTGTTTGATGGTTGGTTATTTTCCTTTCCGTGCACTTTCTTGGTCTTCCTCTCTTATATTAATACCACATTAAAGCTGAGATGTGAACCATGCAAGTCAGGAAGTCCAAGATGCTCTTTCAGAGACACTCAGTCAATGTTGTTAATGATTTCTAACAACTTCCCTTGTTGTCTTTGCTAGTAACACAAACGGCTGGTCACAGACTGGAGCTAAAGGCATCTATGCAGTCAGCAGGTAGCATCTCTCCAGGGAATGCTAACTCCTGTGGGCCTATCTTTGCTCATATAAACTAAAAAAATTATTCAGAGATCTCCAACTGAAGTTTCAATAACTTTAAAACATATTCATGTTTCCTTCCATTTCTACTTTTTTTACACCACTACAGTGTTACCGTGCTTTACAACAATGATTCAAGGGCTTTTCAGCACATTTTTGGTGTTGCTTTGGGTTCCAAAGCTGTTTCTTCACAGTCTAAAAAAATTACTATTGCGTAACAAACTCTGAATTTGCTCCATTCTTGGTTGGGTTGGGGATTTTTTCTTTTACATCTTATTAAGCAGAGGAGAAAAATTTGGGAATTCTGGCTTCAATTCAGAGTGTACAGGAATGTCAAAGCTGGTCCCCATTTCTGCCTCCACAGGAACACCCTAAGCCACTTACACACTCATCTGCACCTCCAGAGCTGCTAAAATTTCAGTCAGTAATTTATCCTTCATCCTAGCAGATTCATGGCCGGGGTAGACACCAAGCGCTCCTTCCCTGCATTGCTGGCTTCCGGCTGGCGCTGTCCTCGCTGGTGTTAATCAGTATTTTATTACACTAACGGGAATAAATCCATCAGACTTTCACTTGTACCCTTCGTGCAAACACTTGTTTGTGAATCAACAGCCCTAACTGCACGTCTCCACAAAGTTGTAAAGAAAATGGTATTCTGGCCCCGCTTTGACCACATGCTCCATCTGGTTAAAAGCTGAAGCCAAGTTCTTTTTCCACAGGCCAGATACTTCTTACTCAGGGAACTGAGGGAATAATTAATGCAGCTTTCTGTAAAGCCAGCCTGTGACCATTCGTATTCACCAGAATCCATATTCACCCCTTTATTTTTCTGAGTAGGATAATGTGAAACAGCGCGGAGTGCGAGGGTGGATGCTGAAAAGCAGAGAGAGCTCAAACACGACGTACAGATCTCTGTGGTCCAGAAACGGAGCTCCACAAAGCGCGCTCGGAGGGAAGGCTGTAAATCACTCTGATTGCGGACCATCGCCATCTACAGCCCAGGTGCCGGGTCAAACACCGATCTTCACCCCCAACAGCCGCAGCGCAGCCCTACCGACGCCCCGCCAGCCTCGGGCCCGCCTCTCCGCACTCCGCGTCGGGCACGCCCCACACGACAGCTCCCGGCTTCCGCCGAGCCTCCGGTCAAGGCTCGCCTGCTGCCATTAAAGCCGGCGGCCGGCTCAGGTGGGGAAGCGGCCGGCAGTGGTGCGGGGAGGCCCCGGCAGGTGCGTGTGCGAGGGGCCGGGCCTGGGCGGGCTGAGGTGAGGCGGCGCCGGCTGCTGCCACGGGGCTCCGAGGCCTGGGCCCGCCGCTCCGGGAAAGGCCGCCTCTGTTCCCCGCCGCCGCTGCAGCTCGGCGGCCTGGCTCCCGTTAAAAACACGAGCTGCTGTTCTGCTTAATAGTGATGTACTTGTGGGCTGCGCTTAGTGCCGCCGTAACCGGTTTTGCATACCAGGGTTTCACTGCAAAATCCATAAATGCTTCCCGTGTATCTGGCAGGAAGAGCTGTGAGGGGTCTGCATCGCCTTTGTAGCTATCGGTATTGCTTACTGCTGTGGTGTACAGAAATGACCCCTTCTAACACTGTAAACCCGTGCATTTTATGTATGTTATGAGGTAAAGATACTACAAAGGCTATGCAATCAATGCTAAGGGAAAGGTAATACCCCTGTTTTCTGAATACATTTCAGGTGCGGGGACTGACGGTTGTGATCACCTGGGTGGATAAGGTGTGTAACTACAGTCTGTGTAAAGTTGTGCTGTGTCCTGCTCGCTCTCGTGTCTCTTCTGCAGAGAGCTTCCTTTGGCATTTTTGTATGTGATTAAGTAAACAGAATATGAAATTGGTAATACACGCTCTAGAGATTCTAGGGGAAGAGTGATTTCACAGTTGAGTGCTCCAAGAGCAGCTGCTGTACAGATGTGTAAAGAAGTGGTATGGTTTGGGCCCTACAATGAGGAAAAATACCCAGTCCACAGAAGTGTGCTGCAAACCTGTTCTAAAAACCTGTCTTCTAACAGAAGTATGTCTTTCTAACTTTCCAGGTTAGAAACAAGGCTACTATGGCATAACAGGAGCACCTTAGTGCTCCACGGGTTCACATCAGTGTCTGACTCAGATTTTCACAGCCTGTGCAGCAATCAGGATTTTGATGGTTTCCTGGAAGCATCTTTTTATAGAAGAGACTTTTGCTTTTGTTCCTCTGGTGTTCTGTCTCACTTGCCATTAGCAAACTATTGTTACATACAATGTATTAGGCAAAACTGTGTGGGAAATTATCGTCTCCTCAGGTGCTTCTTTGTTTATATAGGGTCTGAAGGCTTTGTTCTAGTGTTTTGAAAATGTCCTCCCCTTTCCTGGTGGACATCACATCTGTTATTTCTCTTTACCTGCATTTACACTTGTATCTCTGCAGACCATTGTCTGTTGAAGCTCTGATCCAGTGTTCTGTTTCCTTCCTCTAACTGTTTCATGGTGTCTGGTAATGCAATGCAAAGTGGACACCAGTACTTTGTAACAGGCATATACTGTACAGATTAATCCTGAATTGCTAAATGTAGGATAAGCCTTCCCTCTAGAAGAAAGACACGTTCTCACTAAGGAGAGAGGCTCATAGGATGTGCATTGAGTCAGTCCCAATTTAATCGCCTTGAGCAACACTTTAGCTGTTAGGAACCCATCTCATGACTGATTACAAAGTGTGTCTAAGGTTCCTCTCACATGTTTTTTTTAGCAGCACTCGGGTTCTTTGTGCAGAGCTTGGGTACTGAGGCCTTTCTTTGAGTACCTTGGCCTGAAATTAACTGTTCTTTTTCTTTAAGTTAAAGACTCCTCATTGGACTTCACGCAGTCCTTTGTACAACTGTGTGCGGAGCAGTCTGTTTCTCTGAGCCTATGGCTGACTTCTCAGGAAGAGGTGTGAGAACCGTCTGCTTCAGTGCTCATGGAGGGAGCAACTCCAGCATCCTTTTTCAGGTAAATTTTTATGTCTTTGCTGTTTATTTTTTTCTTCTTAGTCTTTAAGTTACTGGTACTTCAACAGGAACTCTCTTTGTGGATCTTGTTCAGATGTTTGAACATGAGTCACAAGTTTTCCTTCTTGTCAATGCACTAATAAAGGCTTTGGTGAAACATCTCTGGTCATTGAGTCAAACCCCCATGCCAAAACTAAACTATTTCTTATGCAATATTAAGATTTGAGGAAGGAGTGTGTTTTCTAGGGTCGTTTTTTAAGACGGGTACCTAAGACTGGAGTCCAGCTACTTCTGTATCCACTTATATAGCTCTTTCAGTATCTTCTACAAACCAGGAGTGCCCTCACTGCCGTCACAGAGGTAGGAAAGAATACAACTCACAACTCTTGAATGATTAGCTCAATACACACAATATACATTGCTACAAATAATGTAGATATAAAGGAAAGACCTGAACTGCAGATTTTTTTTGAGTCTATATGTCCATTTCCTGATCAGTGTTTGTGGCTTCTCTAAATTCTGCCTTGGTTAAATGCTGGCTTGATTAACTCAAATCTCGGGAGGCTGAGCTAGCTAACATCCACTGTTAGTATTTTATTTGTTTGCTTTCATTTAATATGCGTGTTTGGCACTCAGTTAAAAATAGCAGCTGAAATGTTGGTGGGGGGAAACAGAACAAAAGAAAATGATTTAAGAGAATCAACCAAAAGGAGCATAATTTTGCTGTGAAAGCTTTTTGGGTTTTTCATGACTTTCCATCACTCTCCCTCATTGTTATCTTCCTTGTTCTTTACAAACGAATGGGTAAGATTCATTCCAAAAAGCTCAAGATGTCCAGCAGGCAGTAGGAGCAAGGACTGGAATTGGAAGGACATCTTGCAAGAAATTACATCCCCAGTGTGTACAAGCATTACAATACTTGTACTCACAAGCACTCAGTAAGGTGAATAAAAACATTATTTTTGTCACACTTTTGAGATATTAGAACTGCACATAGCGTCCAAATCTGTCGGGTGAGGGATTGACGTAGTATTTATGGTTATGGTATATTAGCTCTTACCTGCACTCTTTTCAGGTTGGCTTTTTTTTTTTGCCTGCCTTCTCCAGCACTCCACACTGTTTTCCAGGACTGAACTTACTTCTGGTTACTAATAGGTTAGACTAGACAGGAAAGGTGGCTGGAAGTCCTTTTTGCTGAGAATTCAGGGATCTGGCTTAAAATGAAGTGTCTGTGTAAGAGGTTATGGAATTAATAGACAATGGCAAGGAAGAAGTTGCCAAACCAGATGAAGCCTTTAGGGAAAGTGCTGCTAATGATGGTCTCGGCAGCAGACATATCACTACTTTTTAAAGAGAGTTCTAGGGGTATCTGTGGACTGCAGAGCTAGACGTTTGAATTAGCAGAAAATACAGCAGGGTAAAAGTATTGGACACCTGCATAAATATTGTATGGTGGGAGAAAAGCCAGTGTGGTTTTTGTAATGGAAAGTCATGCCGTAAATGTCTAAATAAGCATGTTGAGAGGTCTGGCTTACAGTCTGTACTCAGATTGCAGGAAGCTTTTAAACAGGAGCCCTCACCTGAGCAGCCCTTGGCATAATAAGGGAGTTCCCTGTCATAAACAGTTGGTGCAAAGATAGGAAAGAGGATGTGAACTGGCTTTACATTATTTAAGGTGGAACACTTCTGAGGAAGATGAATTGCAAATGTAAGTTGATTCATGTGGGTGGAAAGCAGTCCTGATTTCACACACAAAATGAGTGAGGTTTTAGAGCCATAATGACTAATTCTTTGAAGCTTTCTTCATCGATGAAGTCTCAGTTTGATAGTTTTACACAGGCTCAGGGAAGACTGCATAAGCTCACAAAGTACATAGGGACTGCCTGGTTCAGAGGGTCCTGGCTGAGAGATGTGGAGGATGTGTTGGGAAGCACTGCGTGCTTATTTTGTTGTTCCATCAGCTACCAATTCTGACCTGTGCTGAAGAGCAGATAGAGAAGTGTCCTTTGGTCTGCCCCAGCATTGACCATTCATATATTCGCACATGTAATCTGTACAACTGGGAATTAGTATGAGGAATTGCCTCTCCAGAACTGGCAATGTGTTCCTGCTATCAGGAGATACATGTGTGTGAGGGGAAACTTCCCAGCTGCAGGTACCTGGACCTGTGAACCAAAACTGCATACAAATCACAGGTGGGATTTTTTTTTTCTTGCCACCTTTTAGTGAAAGCTCATTAAGTACATAAGGAAACACCTACAAATGCAGTCTTACTAGAAGTATTAAAGAAGCCTGTGTAGACACTGTTGTGCCTTGACTACAGGGTATATCTGCCGCTGAGTTGCATTTTACATGGATTTTCAGTGTCTCTCTCATTCTGGCTTTCAGGGTCCCTGAACACTTGCCTGGGACTACCCCAGCAGTCCTGAGCACTTCAGGCACTTGTGCAGACATATTCAGCTCTTGATCTGCTTTTTTTTGACTTCCATACTTTTCCTTATGCATGTGCACACATATGTGCTTAACAACTTGTATCTAGTTTGGTTACAACAGGATTAAGTAAAAAGCAATTAAACCCACACCTGATTCCTGTTTGAGGCACAGAAGTAGAATTTGTTTACTATCCAAGCAAGAAAATCTAGATAGAAATGAAGTTGCAGAGTTTTGTCTGTGGATTTCCACATGAAGAGATCATGTTTCTTGCTCCCCAATTACATGAGGCTTGGGTACCTTATACGTCCTGTCTTCTACAGTGTGCTTTTTCATAGGTGAGAAGGATTTGTATATACAAGAAGCATCCTTTTTAGAAAGTATGGATAGGCTTTGAGGCATAGAGTTTTATGTTTCATATTTTGGTATGAACAAGCAGGGAGACTGGTTTTTTTCTACTGCAGTCCCCTTATTCCATGTTTTTGCTTTTAAAGCGGTCACATTTCTGTATGTGACCCATTTCTCATGACTAGAATGCGATTTCCTACTGCTGTTTCTAATGAGACTTGAAGATTCTGAAATCTGTCTAGGATCAGCCTATAGCAATGAAATTACAGGTACCCTAAGGCTGCCAACAAAACACTTACATGAGAGCACCTGCAGCTTTTAAGAATTACTTAATTGGAAATGCAGTTGGTGCCAGGCAACTCGGGTCCTGTTTCTGATGTCACATTCCGTAAGAGCACAAATTACCAAATGAGTTAATGCTCCACTCAAACTGGCCATATTTTCAGCATGTCTTTATGTGCAGCTGATGAACTGGAAGTTCTAGTTAATACTGTCAGAGAAATCTGGAAGTACTGTCTTCAGTGTGAAGGGTTCCCTTGAATGGTCTTTTAGAGGGTCAGTCTGATACAGAGAAGCGTTCCTCCTCCATCCCTACCTTCTTGCAGCTTTCTTTCCTATTTGCACCCTTTTTCCTAGGCAGGGCTCTGGTTTGTGAAGGCCCCCAGGCAGTTCTGTCTGAAGCAGCTGGTGACTTAGGACAAAACCTTTAAGAATTCCCACCAGGTGAAAGCACAGTTCAGAGCAGAATACCTAGCAGGGAGCTGGCCATTCTATGGCAAGTCTCTGACATCACTGAATTAGTGCAGTAAAGAAACAGGTGTTTAGAAAAAACTATGTCATCTCTCTGCCAGTCGTGCCTATGTGATTGGGGTTTTTTGCTGCCTATTTTTATATGTTTATGTCTGGATTCTTCTGAAGTGAAGTGTAACACTGCTAAGGAATTGGCACAGGGGATCTTGAGTGTAGCAATGCTGAATTTGTTTCAGAGTAGTTCAAGGAAAGTATTGCTGGTGGAGCTTTCTTTGTGAAAAACATTAGAACAAGGTAAAGATTGGTTTTGATGGTGAAAATTTTTGTACTAATTTTTAAAAGTTGATGATCTGGTGAAAAATGAGTGCCAACAGCTACGTAACTATGTATATACTTCCCTTGCAGGTTCAGCTGTATGTAGCATTCTTTCTCCATTTCCAATTGTGTATGATGTTCAACCTTTACTTTTTTCCCCATATATCTACATGTGGTTGAATTTCAGAACTGATGAGGCATCTTCTAAAACCTGGTGTATTTGTATTCTCTTGTAAGAGTCGCTTTCCAAATCTAGTGCCAATGGGGGAATTCTAAAAGTTTGGTTTCAGCTTTTTTGTGTGTTCGGTATAGGAAAAGTGCATTCTCTATTGTTTTCATAAGCTTTTGTATAAGAAAAGTAAAGAGCATCTCCAGCAGCACCCGAGCTGGGAGATGATATTTTGCTAGACAAATAGAAAACTGCAAATTGTTCTTGAGTTTGAGCTAATGAGTTTGAGTTTGTATCATCATGTCCAGCTCCAAAATCTTAGTCTATTTCAGAGTACTTTATACAGTGAATAAATGTTTGTTCCTGTTTGACAGGTATAAAGACTGTGGCACAGAAAAAGAAACATTAACTTTTTGAAGCTTGCATAGTAAATTGGTGACAAACCTAGAAGAACAATTGCAGGTTACGTGGTTTCCTCAGACACACACTGTTGACTGGAACAGACTACTCTTCATCTTTCTGGTAGGCTGAATTTAAGGCTTAATTTCTGTTTGTGGAGGTTCTAACAGAGACATTTCTACAGCATGATAAACAAGTTTGTCACCGTGACTGTAAATAGGGTATCTCCCAATTCAAATGTTGTGTGTCCTGTGGAGTTTTAGATTCTACTCCAGCTACATTACTGCTTAAATGATTGATACATGATTTTGTGGACTCTGTAGGTCTGCACAATTTTTGAGGTGGTTGTTTCCTATTTTTTTGCTAACAGATTAGATTAGCTGTAGGTAAAAAGTACTTAGTATTGGTTCATCCTTGTTTTCAGTTTCTGAATTTCCTAACCTAACTGTTAGCCAACTTATTTTTACTGCTAAGTGGAGCAGAGTTACTTTTTCTCTGCAGTCCTTCAAAGATGAATACTCAAACAGCAGTCTTCTGTTTGCTTATCAGTAGATCCCAATATTTGCCTAGCCTGATGCAGACACAGCTAAATCTGTCACCTGCTTCTGTAGTTTGCCTAGGTTGTCCAGTGAGCCATAGCTTTCAGATGCATTGCTGTGGAGAGATGTGTAAAAATAAGTTTGTGGAAATGAGTTACTTTTAAATAAGCTTTGTATTCTGTATTATATCAGTTTTCTAGAACTATGCCGAGGAAACGAAAGCTGTTGGCTCAGTTAAGTGCTCTCCAAAGTGACTCCAGCTTCCCTTCCTTTGATGCCTTGGGGAACCTGAACGCTAAACCTGATGGTGATTCTTCTCCAAAAAGCAGCAAATATTTTGCAGCAGAGAAAAAAAAGTCTTCCCATCTAGAAGCAGATTTTTTCAACCAGCCCTGTATTAGCCTGGCCAAGTCCTTTCTGGGACAGGTAAGACACGAATGCTGGGATTACTGTACTGGAGCATGTGCTAGCTAATAACTTAGTGTAACAGGATAAAATTCTTTTTCCGTCATTTGACTCCAAAACTTTGCTATTTTAGGAATACAGCTCTCATTCCTTCTCTTGTTAAATGCAGTGGAATTTAAAGACTAGTAGCCCAGTCTATTTTGGATGGAGTCAGAGGAGTAATTTTACAGGTTTCATTTACTGTTGCGTTTCAAAATTAGTTTCTGCAGGTTTTTTCTCCCTTTTTTTCTGGTTTACTGAAATGTACTTTGCTGTTTATGGTTTGAAGGTTGTTTCAGGCCCATTATTTTCCTTTCAAATATTCCTTTATTCGTTTTTGGCTCTTGCTTAGCTCAGTGTAAAGTAATGCTTTGCAGTCAGCAACATCTCCTCCTCTGCCTCCCTTTTACTATCTTGTGATACTAATAGCATGGCAGGTCCTTGGCCTTTCTTGACCAGTATCCACTGTCATAATGTACTTGAGTATTTCATTCTTATCTGCAAGTTCAGCAGACCGCTTGGTACTTTTTCTGTTGCCCTGTATGCTTTGAAAGTTGTCTCTCATACTGCCTGCTTTCATTTCTGCTGTTCTGAGTAGCTTGGCATTGTCAGTACACATGGCGAGCTCTCAGATGATCACACCTCTCTGAGGTTATTACAGCCAAGTGAGGCAGCACAGGCCTGAGTGTGGAGATGTTTAGGACTCTACAGTCCCACAGTTAAACAATCTTCATTCCAAAACCTGTTGTTCCTATCTTCTGTTTCTGAGTTTTAAAGACATTACTGGTTCATGAGAGGACTTTCTCCCTTATCCCATTCTAGAAGCTTTGAGGAATCTCTGAACTTGTTGAAAGCCTTTGGAAATGAGAGTGGGGGAGATGAAACATCTCTCTTCTGCTTAGCGAGTCCTTCAAAAAACTCTCCCACTGTTTCCATGGGAGGGAATTCCTCCAGTGTTTTCCCTACAAAATGTTCCAGTCTGGGACTTCCTAAATACAATTGCAAAACGTGTTTTTAGTTTCACTGCTCTGGTCTTATCTTCTCTTGAGTCTTTTTTTTATACCTTTATTGTCGGTAGGGCGAACAGGCCCTCTGGGTTCTCATTGGTTTAGATAACTCTAGGAATTTGTTCCACAAACTGTTGGGTTTGGCCTGTCTTGCTGTGTCTAGTGCTTTATTTTATTTTCTAAGGATATTGTCTTGCCTGTAATTGATGCCTTTGCTCTGCTCTTTAACCCTGCTGGGGTTTTTTGGTCTGTCTTAACCTCTCTCTGATACGTCATGTGTGTTTGCTATCTTTATAGACATCCTGCTAGAGGTTTGACCTTTGGCTGCCTCTTCCAAGTTCTTCCTAACAAGTTTCCTCACTTTATGTAATTTCCTCTTTTTGCTGGTAAGCAGAACTCTGACATTATTTTTGGACCTTGATGCTTGTGGAAGGACACTGAACTTCATGGTCATGACAAAAGTTGTTTTCAGGGACAAGTCTTTGGAAAAGCCTTTCATTTTACTCTGGATAAGTTTGAGAGTTTAGTCTTCTTTTGTGAGATCCCCAGTTGCTCACTCTGCAAAGCATTTGATGCTGTCTGAAAAACCATCATTTGTGTCCTGTCCTACTGTGATATTTACTTGGTCTGTATGAGGATACCTGAAGTCTCCCAGTACTGATGCATTTTTTTTGTCATCTTATTGACTCTTGACACCCTTATGCCATGCAGTTACCCTGAGCAGATATTTTAGTGCTAATTCTGTGTTTTTCCTATTTAGGCCTAAAATTACATGCCAGGCAATTTCTATCTTAATTTTAGATTTTCTTAAAGTCTCCTATGACCGATTCTATTCTCTTCATTTTCTTAGCATTAAAACAGTAATGGTGTTTAAGTGTTTTAATTTTGGTATCTTAATTCTACCAAATTTTGGAGGTGCTTGATACTGCTTAACCTTAAGTGTGATACTTCAGTCTTGGGAACAAAAAAAACCAAAACATACATGCAGTAAATGGCCTCTCAAAACAAACTGTCATAACAGCAAGATACATCCTCAGTGTGAAATAAAAGCCTCTATAAAATAGTTTACTGTGAAGTATTGTGAATGATCACCATTCTTTAACTGTGAATATTTGGTGTGTCTGAAGACTCAGGGAAATGCCTGAATGCTTTCAAAATCATAACTTACCCACTGTATTTCATCACAGTGAAAGAGCAGTGTGGCCACATGGGTGTGCTTTTGGGGTGTTTACAGGCAATTGCAAAACACCAGTGCATTTTTCATAAAAATAATAAACTGATTATTTTCAACAATATGAGAAGCGCTGTAGGGAAATGGTGAGAGACCAGAGTTGCAACATTTGAGACTGACTGCTGGAGCATCCATACTGGATCCGGTCAGTAATTGCATTAGCAATGCAGCACAAACATCTGTTAGGAATTGAGCTTTGTTTCTTGAAAGTCATTTTTTTCAATGGTTGGTTTTCCAATATGGAAGTGCTGCATATAGTAGAATGAAACTGATAGCACAATTGCTAATCAGTTGCCTAAATTAGACTATACTGCAGAATTTCTGAAACACTAGTAAAATAAGAAGTTTAGAAATCAGGTCAAACCACAAAAACCTTTGTATGAAATTTAGTGATTTTGTTTTCTTTTTACAGAGAATATTTTCAATGTCGCGGTTTTTACTCTCCATCTGCTTTGTTTTATTTAAGGGGTACCAGCAGCAAGGAACACACTGTAATAACAAGGGTCTGTTGTCTGCCTGAAGCCAATTCTCAGCTCTCCCGCACTGCCCCTCTCCAAGGTGCAGAAAATACAGAAATAGCATCAGTACTCACTTTGGTCGTGATTATCTCTGTGGTTAGGGAGTAGGACTTGTTTGAACCATCTCTATAGAGAGAGACTATTTAATCATAGCAGTTATTTAATTGTGCTACTCTCATGTTTCTCCTGATGTAAAGAGTATATTCATGATGCTTCAAGATTGATATTGGTGGTGCTTTTTTGCCTTAAACCTGGTGGATTGCAGTGGAGAATAGAGAAAATAACCAAAATAACCACATATCAACTCTGTGGGCTTTACTGTATATAGGATCATAAACTGATTCTTTGTGATACTGCCACATCTAGACACTCCAGGCATTTCATGGAGTTAGTGACAGGTAGGAACTTCTTGTACTGGGCTGCGGCCTGGCCAGCAAAAGCTGTTAGCTTGCAGACTGAGCTGCTTGCTGGAGAGGAGAGGATGCAGTACTATCAAGTTCTTTTTTTCCAATTTCTTTGTTTCCCCAGCTTGTGTGCTCTGGTTATTTTGCAGAGGGTTGCTAACTGATGCACTCTGACCTCTCTTTCAGATTTTAGTTCGCAAACTTCCTGATGGCAGAGAACTCTGGGGGAGGATTGTTGAAACAGAAGCTTATCTGGGTGGGGAAGATGAAGCTTCCCACTCAAAAGGTGGGAAGCAGACTCAACGAAATGCAGCAATGTTCATGAAACCAGGAACTCTGTACGTGTATCAGATCTATGGGATTCATTTCTGTGTGAACGTTTCCAGTCAAGGTGAGTTGAGGCTGAAAGAGTTTTAATACCTACAGCATAGGGTTGATATTTCAAGCTACATCTGCCATGTTGTTGTCACTTGTGAGCTCTGTATGGGCTCTGTGAACTCGGGGACTTGCTGTCATCTTCTTCCCTTAGGACCTGGGTTTTGCTGTTGGGAACAGCATGTAACTGTGGACAGACAGTGTATTAACTTTGGATATTACAAGCAGGGCCCATCTCCAGCTGCACAGCAACTACCCTGGTGGGGTTTTGGTCCCAGCTGTGAGCTGTTCTGGCCCAGAAAGACATGAGTCTGGAAGTGAATCTTGATAGGATGGAGCTTTCAGTTTCAATGATCTGGACTGTTGCCTTAATCACATGGTTCAGTGAACTCTGTTCCCTGAAAATGGTGATGCAGAATTTGAAGTCTTAATGACAGCCTAAGTCTTGGTGTCTGTTATCACGATAAGAAACTCTTCTGTCTCCTACATTTATCTTCAGAAGCTGGGGAAAACAAAGAGGTCTGAGATGTCCTAAGCTTAAGCAAAGAGTCAGTATAGGAGTGTTGTAGCTGCTTTGTTGTTTCTTAAAACAAAAAATCAAAATACCCAGACTGTTACAGAATCTTCCATCTTTTATTATTCTCAATATTATCAACCCCTAATCAAATTATTTTAGAACTTACTGAGACTCTCTCCTTCCTCAGCCTCTGTTAACATGCAAGTGTTACTTCTAAAACTTGGGGTTTTGTCTTTCCTGTCAGAATGACAGCGTTTGCCTTGCAATAAAGTTACTCATTAATGGGACGCTGTAAAACGACAGCAGGTATTTCTTAGATAAATACGCATTTTGTTAGGAAAATAACAGTAATTTCTTTTGTTTTCTGCCATTTCAAAGATACAGCTTAAGAAAACCCACTGCTCAAGTATTCCGAAGTGGAAAGCAAATGTTGTAACTGTGGCCGTTAATCCTCAGGTTTTGGCCTTTGGACAGGAGCCAAGCAGAAACACAGGGCCAGGTTACAGTGTGGGGAAAGAGCCTGTCTTCCTAAATGGAGGTCTGGAGTCTGGTGGATGAACACATGTGGGTTTCATTACATTGTCCCTGCCAAATCTGTTCAGATAATGAAAGCAGAATGGTTTGTTATTCAGGATGGGTCTCTTAGTACTTGAAATATTAGGAATAATAATTTTTATTAAAAAAAAGATGCTTATCCCTTGAATTCTAAAAAAACTTGTTTCAAATTTATACTCTGGGAATTTTTCTCTTACATACCAGTGTTTAGCTTTCTAGAAAATGAGTTAGAGCTCACCGTTGTGATGGATTTAGTTGGGACTTTTTTGTTATAAACTTATTCTTCATTAGCCTGCCATACACGCAGCTATGTTGACACCAAGCACAGCTGTCACTACCAGCTTTGTCAGGAACACACTGAGGTAAACAGCATGGCTGTGTGTGCTGTCTGTCACAGATGCATCTACATGCAGATGCAGGATGTACTCCTTTGGTGTATTTGCCCAAATGCGGATGTGTTGAGAGAAAGAATCTGGGGAGGAATCATACACAAGATGCTTTTCTCACCATAGTATAGGTGAATAAGAAGCCTGTCCTGTCATTTAGTCTGGAGAATTTGTCTTTTGTGTTGGCACTTATGCACCTGGGTCAAAGGCAAAAGCATTTAATTCTTTGGATATGGGACAGATCTTGGAAACTTTGTTTTGAACCTGGCTGTGGCTGTGCACAAAACACATGGAAACACTGGCAAAGCCAAAAAAATGTGTTGTGGCGTAGCTTGGTCCTCCTTAGTAGCACAGATCATGCTCTTATAGCATGAATTCCCTGGGAATGCTGTGAAAACCTGAGTCACTGACCAGGAAACTATAAAAGGAACATGAACATGTTATTTCTGAAGGTGTCACTTTGGAAAGACACAAATTACTGAGAGAACACTAAATGCCTTTCCTTTTCAAAGGGTGCATCTCCAGTGAAGTCCCAGAGCTGCATCACTCTTTTCCTGGATTTTGGCTGTACAAAATTGCAGAGCACCAGGAGTTAAACAGTGGAGAACATGGAATGATTGCATCTATTCCCATGTATTCTGACCTCCTAGGATGTTTCATATTTTCCCCTCAACTGTCTTCCAAGCTGAAGGTTTTTACTCAGTTATTCTGTCCTTAGGCTTTTGCTCCAAAGCCAGTCAGTAACTTTGATCCTGGTTTCCTGTCCCTGAATCTCTTCCAGTTCTGTTACAGGTTTCTGTAGATGGAGGGGCGGAGCAGAACAAGTCTAGACATGCACATATAACAGCAAAGCAACTTGCTTTATACAAGTAGTTGGGGTTTACATCTGCGAATACCCTATGGCATTGCCACAGTGAAGTGGAGTAGTGAAGAGGGGAAAAGGAAGGGTCTTGGGGATTTCCTGATGTCTTCATACACACAAATTGACCCTGTCTTAAGCCATTTCAGTTTTGACCTGGATGCATATTAGCAAAGTTCATATTGAATGACGTGAGAATTAGGGGAAAACCTGAGGCTGATTTCAGGAGAAATCAGTTAAGAGATTTTCCAAATGGATCTTGAAAGATGTTTCTGTTTGGCCATCAGCTGGCTTGCATCAAAATACTCATGCAGTCATACACTGATTTTTTTTAACAAAGCATGGGTTTCTGGAGACGGCTGGAGCAAGCACGTAGATTTAACCGAGATCTAGGATGGGTTGAGGTGGTTTAGTAAAGTTAGCACTGAGTAATAATCACAAACAACTTCTCAGCTGGCTTGGATTAAACTATCTAGTTTAAAGTGTAGGCAAGTGCTTTTGCTGCTTAAATTACAGGATCCTTGTGGGAGGAAGGCCAGCAGTTCAGAGAACAAGTATAACCTCATCAGTACTGGCAGCAACTGCTGCGCTGCTGCTTCTCAGACTCTTGAATTGAGTGACCACGGAGTTGATCTGGAGCTGCCAGCTTAGTGGAAGCAGCTGCCCTTTGGCTGGACAGAGATCAGAGTGCTGCACTGTCCCTGGTGTCTGTGCCCACCTTCTTGGAACAGACACTGCACAGGGCAGTCCCAGACACATGCTGCTGGGATCAGGCAAGCAGCATGAATTGGACTGCTGCAGCAGACTTTTGTTTTAAAAACAGTTTAACACTGACTTTAGTCATTATGGTCTTTAATCAGCTCAGGATCTGAGGCCTTTATGACAGTCTGACTTTGCTGTGATTTATTTCTCTGCAATCTGCCAAGGTGTGCATTTTGCTGCCAGATCTGAATGAACAGCTTGTAAAATCAAGATCCCAGTGATGCTTTACCCTGGCCTAGGGTCACACTGCCTGGTCTTCCCTCTGTCTTGCAGATCTTACTGGGACTTTGAAGGAAGTGTTTTGGGAGCAGTGAGAGTCAGATGGGTGGAAAGAAAACTGTCTTCCCTTCAGTGGCCAGAAGTTGTTTCCAAGAATGGGAGCTGGAGCCAGTCCAGGGAAGCAGCAGCAAGCTGTGCTGTGAGGGTGTGGGACTTCCCTATTGGTTTATGATTGCTAGCTGCTCAGGGAGGGAATTTGCCTTGGCATTGTTGTTAGATCCCAGCTTTTATCTCTGAATGCTACTCATTATATGGAGTGACTCTTCAGCATGCGTGGTAGATACTCTGTATTTCTGGACTGGCACTGCTGCTGATGGCGTGTCAGGGGCCGTATCTGTGTCAGGCAGATGCTGAAGCCAGATAACCCCGGAGAGCAAACTGCTGCAGGCTGTGGGAGGGAGGCAGGCAGGCAGCTGAAGCATTCTGGCAGGCAGGAGTTGAGTCGGAAGGAAGCTGCTCTTTGGTAGTTAAAATAAAACTTCTGATGTGCAAATATGCTCAGAAGGACCCGAACATCAGCCTGGGAGTGCGGGGACAGATGGGGGCAGAGAAGGCAGTAGCTCATCATGGCATTCCTGCACTCTTGTCTGCTGTCTCCACATCTACCCAAAGCTCGTGGTGTTGCTGTCATGTTCGAGGACTGCTGGCCCTGGGCAGAGCATGGTGTCTGTGTTGCAAATAGAGTGAGAAAACTGTGTGGTGGAAATGCAGAGACAGAAATGCTGCGTATCCCCTGCCAGGGCTCTGGGAGCACCTGCAGTTTCTCTGAGTGCTTCTCTCTCTTCACGTGAACTCCCAAGGCCGCAGTTCAATTCAAGTGTAACCACGGTTTCCACTTGCGTTTGTGAGGGATGAAAGCAAGTACAGTAATTAAAGGTTTGCTCAGGATCCCACAGTTGTTCCTGGCAAGTGAGGCAGCATCCTGATGCAAAGGATGTTTCTTTAAGCATGGATGAAAAGCAGAATTAGGACATGAAGCATGTTCTTAAAAATCTAAAGTGACCTTTGAGCTCTAAATCACCATAGAACAGGGAAGCAGCTTTTGGCTGCCAGATTAGCATCAATCCCCTTCCTTAGAGAAGGGAGTGCCTGGGAACAGATTGCTGACAGCTGTTGGAAAAGAAGTCTGTTGACTTCACTGAGATGTACTAAGGGCAGCGGGGGCTTGGAGCAGGTTTGGGGCAATAGGCACACCTCACAAAGCCAGGAATCAGGTCCTCAGTTGATAGGCTCAGCTGCAAGCCCAGAAGGGTAATTTAGTGTGGGAGTTGTACAAAACATGAGGGATCCTGATTTTGGAAATCAGTCTTTAGGATCTGTCAGTGCCTACAAAAAATGCTCTTGCCAGGCCTGAGCACATCTCCAGATGTTTGAGACTGGAGAGGGGATTGTTTGGAGCAGCATCATGGAGCATGCAGATGCTGGCAGGAATGCTGCGGGTGGCCCCAGCACAAGGGGTGCTGTGTGGGGCAGTGCTCAGGCCTCTGCATCAGCTGCTCTCCTCGCCCACTCCAGGTCATGAGAAGACCTTCCCTGATGTCCAGTGGAAAATACTAAAATACCAAATATGTCCCACTTAGACTGGAGATGCTTACCACATGCAAATGGCTGTGCTCAGAGCTGCATGTTTCCTTCACTGTCACCAAAATCAGGGAGGGCAGCTGGTAGGGGCTGGAGTTTCCTAAGACTCCTGATAGGGCAGCAAACCACCTTTGAGAAGAGAACCTGTCAGTTTTCTTCACTTGTTGTCACAGAAAGGGCTTCTCTGCTGGAGTGATGCTTTTCAGAGCCATGCATCCCACAGCCAGACTCTGCAGCCTCATCTTGCTACAGCTTCCTTGCATAGGGGTTCAGCTCGCTCTTAGTCATGGCTATGCAGTTACCCAAAGCCATGGTCATCTCTCCATTGAATTGGGAACACCTGCAGCAAGGGCATGCACATACAGGGGCTGCTCCCAGTGCCTGCAGCTCCTTCACAGGTTTCTCTTTGTCCAGTCTATCTCTGCAAGCTGCCTCTTTCTGCTGGCAGCATCGAGACCAGTTCCCCTCTCCTTTTTTAGTGGAGTTCTTGTAATCAGAGTTTATTATAAATCCACTGGGTCTGGGAGCAGCTTTGGATAGCTATGCCAAAACTGAACCATATGTGTATTTTTCCTGACCTTTGTGCTGACATAAGAAACACCTCTTGCCCTCTGGCAAGCCTTGGAGCAGCAGCTAAACTTAGTAACATCGAGAAGCAGGGTTGGGGAAGAGCAAGTCAGCACTCATGAGTAAAGGACACGGAGCTATGGGAACTGGACATTCAGAAGAGGGAAGGGAGAGCTCTGACTCCAGAGCCTGGTGCTTGATGCGAAGCCACCCAATGGAAGGACAAGACCCTGTGGCTGGGTGCTGCAGGCAATTCCCTGCTCCATCAGGCTGAGCTGCTGGCTCAAGAGCTGAAGTGCTCCTGCTGCCCATGGGGCTGAAAGCTGAGATGTTCTTAACAACCCTGTACTGACACATGGTTCTTGTTTCACACAGGGGAAGGGGCTGCAGTATTGCTTCGCTCTTTGGAACCTCTGCAGGGATTAGATGCAATGAGAGAGATGCGCAGTGTTTCAAGGAAAGGGCCCACAAAGGTGCTGAAGGACTGGCAGCTGTGTAATGGACCTTCCAAGCTCTGCCAGGCACTTGGGATTGATAAGACTTTTGACCAAAGGGACCTGGCACAAGATGCTGCCATCTGGATGATACCTGGACCTGACCTACCAGGGGAGCAGGACGTGGTAGCCACAACAAGGATTGGTATTGGCAACAGGGGAGAGTGGACACAGAAACCCCTCAGGTTTTATTTACGAGGAAACAGATTCGTGAGTGTTGTAGACAAGAAAATGGAGAGAGAGATGGCAGCAATGGGACAGCTTTCTTGTCTTGCAGGTGTGCCACCAAGCAGGACTTGAGCTGTGCGCTGTATTATAGCTGTGTTGTGGCAGCAGCTATGGCAGACAGAGTGGTCTGGAGGTTTTTAAACAATAAATGCACTTCATTACAATGAATGGGGCAAGGTGGAATTTTATGTGTGGGGCAGGCTGGCCTATGTCTGCCAGCCAGAACTGAGGTTGGTTTGGGACATTGAAGGCCACTTTCTCTTCTGCCGTGGATGAGTGGCAAAGGAGCTGGGAGGAGAGGAGGTAAAGGAGGGATCTTACTGTTGTCTACAACTACCTAGTGAGAGGGTGTAGAGAAGACAGAGACAGGCTTTTGTCAGACAGCATGAAGGGCAATGGGCACAAGCCGGAAAACAGGAAATTCTCATTAGCTGTATGGAAAAAATTTTCACCATGAGAGTGGGCAAACACTGGAACAGGGGCCCAGAGGAGCTGTGGGACATTTGAACCTCCACCAAACAAGCTCCTGAGTGACCTGACCTAACACGTTTTCTTTGAGCAGAGTTTTGGACAAAAGACCTCCAGCAACCCATTCAAACATATACCAGTCTATAACATCCAGCCTAGAGAAGAAGAATGGGGTTTGTTTGTTTTCCCAGCTGCTTTTGAAACCAGTTCAATGGAAAACTTACCACTGTGTGAACCACAACACAGAAGGCATCACTACTGTAGCCTGCCATGAGGTACAGGGGGAGGAAAACCTCTACGATTCAGTGCAGAACCTGCAGCCACACTGGGAAGTTGAGGGGTGACAGGGTCATCCCTCCATCCCCACCTTCCCTCACCTTGGAATTCACAGGCAAGAATTTCAAAACCTTTGTCCCATCATATGAAAAATACCTTGTTTGGTGCCTTCTGAAGAGCCCTTGTTATGCTGATTGCAGGAGCTGTCCTTGAGATGCAGTTGCTGGGGCTGGTTGATCTGATTTTCTAGGTTGGATATTGCTTTTTGCTCTTCTGTAACATCCCTCTTGCAGCTGCAGGGGAAGACTCACTGAAGGGACTGTGAGCAGCTGTCATCGGGTATGTGGTGCACTCTGGCCACCAGGCTCCCCCGGCGCCTCACTGGTGGAAGGTAAGTTACATAAAGCTCACAGTTTCACCCAGTTTGTGTGGGCAAGTGAAGCTGTTCTGAGAGCCTGCAACTGGGAAAAGCTCCAGTTTGTGTGTGTGTGGTATAAGGGAAGGTCTTAAGGAGGAGCCTGACAGTTTTTTAACAACATACACTCCTGGAAGCCACCATCATGGAGGTAAAGGTCTCCCTCCTGCCTTTTCCCTGGATCCTAGCACAGAGCAGTGAGCAGCTCCAGGGAACAGGGGCCTTGCACAGGCCAGGGGTGAGCTGGTGTAAGCTCCTGCTGTCCTCAGAAATAGGGCTGTCTCCTCTTGTAGCCCCAGGAGGGCTGGAGGAGCAGTCCTCAACTAGATCAGGAAACATGGCTATGTACACACCTGTATCTTGTTTTTCAGCTGGACAGCTTTAATGCAGGCCAAGGTCCCAGTCCAGTTCTCTGCAGCCACAGCCATGCTTGCAGGGAGGGGAATAAAGGAAGAAAACAAGCCTCAGAGGACAAGTCTGAGTGCCCTTACCACCAGCTGGTGCCATGTACTTGCAGCCTGGCCAGCTAATTTCCATCCTGCTCAACAATCAAGCTCCCTAGCCCTCGAAAAAACTGGAAACCCTGAAACACACAAACACACAGGCTGCTTGGTGACAGCCCTGCTCCAACAGACATTTAGTAGTAATAATACTGCAAAGAGGCAATAATAGGCTGTGACACAGTGAAGGAGTCATTCCCATTCATGAAACCATTTACTTGTGGTGCTTTGCCTTCCTACCTCTGTCCTCACTACTGCCAGATAACAATGATCAAACAGAATTCCTTGATGCCTGGGGCCATTCCCCTAAAGCCAGGCCAACTCCATTCTTCCCTGGAGCAGAGGCCATGCATGCTCTGCCATGGAGACAGGCTGCTCACATTGCTCACGCTGAATGACCCAGCAGTCCTGTTAATGAAGAGCAGAGAAAGCACTTCTGATCCATCCAAGGGTGACGTACTGCCAGTAACACTGCAGTGGGACTCTTCTTGGCCACCCTCACAAGCCCTGGAAGGCCAAGGTCAGGGAGGGACTTTGCACCAGCAGCTGCGATGCTGTGGATATGGCACAGCAGGAATCCAGGCTCACCAAGTTGTCCTGGAGCAGGCCCCAAAGCCCTCACACAGACCAGCCTCAGCTGCCACCACAGGCAGCAGATGGGAAACTGAGGCATGGAGGGGGAGAACCTGCTCTGTGCCACATGGCAAGAAGGAACTGAAGTCACCTGCAGTTTTTAGGCATCCCGTACACTGTCAGTGTGGAGAGTGTAGCAGGTTCCCATCCTTTGCCATCAGTCACTTCAAGAGGGACTGAAAAACTGAAATCACGGGGTCCTCGTGGCTGGTCACTACGAGCACACTGCGGAACTTGTCAAACAGCATCAGCAGCTGGGAGCGACGCATGTTCTCGTTGTACATGATCTCCTCCAAATGGTGCCGGCCCCGGAAATAGTGCAGCAGCCTGTGCAGGAGAGGAAGGAGAGCAAGGGAGCACGTGAGCCAAAAGCAAGCGCACACAGCCAGAACTGATCCTGACACACTCAAGGTTTCCTCTCCCATGGGACGTAAATCAGAAAGCACCTGGACTGTATCCCTCATTAACATGAAAAGTCAAGTGAATTAAATAGATTCTTACCTGAGGCATGCCTAGCACAGAAATCCCCTGGAAAAGCAGGGACTCCCCCACTTCAGCACTTTGCAGCCATCCTTGTATCAAAAGGCTTCCTAGCCTAGGGATTTCCCAAGATTGTCAATTTTCAGTGTAATTTTATCTCCAGACATTGAGGAACCACACGTGCCAACAAGCCTTGAGAAGTCTGGACATGGCAGATTTACTTTGTGCTCTCTTAGCTGGGCCTACAGTACCCTTTGTCATAGCTGTGCATCAGTCTGGGTACCTACACATGCTTTTAGAATTAAAAGCATGTCTTCCCTCTCAGTATTGCAAGGGGCTTGGCAACTACAGGTCATGTACTCCTGAGGTTGGTCAGGTTGGGTTAGGTGGAGCAGGCACAACAGGGAGATGGAAATACTAACTTGGGCCTTGAGGCCCAAGCCTTGGGACTTGAGAAGCTCTCAAAAAGCCCCAAAACACTGAATGCTAAGCCCAAACAAGACTGGCTTCTTAAATTCCTAGTTCTCTTTCAGTATAGACAGGACAGATAACCCCTTTGCTCACCACCAACATGCTACAGACCTCAGATAACCTCAGCCCTGCACAGCAGGGTCTAAGACAAACCACTGCAGGAAGTCCCTGATGACTGAGAACCCGCTCCCCAGAGACCCTTCAGACCCTTAACTCCAAGCCAGTCCTCCAGACAAAGCTCAAGTTTGCTGCTCAGTCTCTTGTCTTAACAACCTCCCAAGTGTAGGAACCATACTGCACATCACTCCAATCCTCCTGCATGTCAGGGCCCAAATGCATATGCGAGGATCACTTCCCCAGCTATGCAGACAGATGTGTGTCCATATGTGTTACACATCATGCTCTGCTTTGTGCTTCAGCAGCTTTTGCTTATGTTTCCATACCAGCTGAGTTCAGGAATATGCTGGCCTGCTACTTCATGCCAACTGACAGTAGAAATGAGTGGAATTAATCCATAGTTCTCACACAGAAATAGCCCTTGAAAGACACCAAATGTGCCTTAGAGTATTCCTGTCTCTTTTCAAATGATGGCAGGATGGGGCCTCTCATGCTTTCCCTAAAGGATCAATGTTTGCCTGGTTGTCTCCTGCTGCTCAGAATAGGCACTCCTGTCACCTGTTAGCCTTCATGGGTGACTAGAAATGAGACTCCATGCAGCAAGTCTCACTCCATCATGCCCTCCCTCTACACTACAGAGCAAGTTTCATCTCTACTCTACTACTCCTTGTGTTTCTCTGCTCCCCAGTTTGCCACATCCCTCCTCTCACTTCACTCTTGTTCCCCAATGAGCTGTGTGTAAGCTCAGAGCTGGCATCCTCATTGCCTCATCCCTTCTGGCAGCCCAGGGCTGTGCAGCCCCACGCACACTGCAAACTCCCTTCTGCTCTGATGTTCATCTGCCAGCTCTCAAGTTGGCAACATTATGCAGAACGTAATTACTATGTCTCTGTACCTGCAATAAAAACAAACAACAGATGGACAAGCTCCAGTCATATTTACCTTTCCATTATCTGGGCTGTGCATTTGCCTTTTGCCATATCTCCCACTGAGTATTTAAATCAGGCTAATTGGCTTCTTCCCCTAGGGTGATGGCAACCACTGTGCACTGAGAAGTGGCCATTAGCAGGGACAGTATCGGTTTGAGTGTGCATATGTCAAAACCAGGCCATCTCCTGAGGTATTAACATGAATTTTTGCATGTTGTATCTTGTAACACTGTTCAGAAAGTGATTTTGAAATAGGTTTTAAAAGCTGCAGCTTCTCTCCCTTTTAGAGAGCTGCTCACTGTGATTGCCCATGTTCTCATCTCCTGCATAGCTGTCTTCATGCAAATGATTATGACCTGGCTTTCAACAGCAACACAGACTAAGCAGAGTTTTCCAATAAATAAACCCATTCTATACTCAAAAGGAGTCTGGATTTGTAACTGGTCAGGATGAAATACTTTCCACTCCAATAAAAGCTGGAGAGGATATTAAAAAGTATCACAAAAAATGCCAGCTGGAAGACACCCTCAAAGTCTAGTCCAGCATCCTGCTCCAGCAGGATTAGTGCCAATGCTGTAGCATTTTCTAGCCAAGCTCTGAAACCCTCCAAGGACAGAGATTCCCCCACATACCTGGATAATCTGTCCTGGGGTGCACCACTTCCAGGGAGGAAGCTGTAATCTGGGGCTCACAACTCCAGTGAAGATGGGCACTACCCTCACGTTTTGGAGCAAAGAACATTTATGAGACCGAAACAGGACCTAAGATGGCACTTCTTGGGGCAGTAACACTGCATTGTGTTGCTCTTAACTGTTGACAGATGTGCACTTCCAGCTCCAGATGCAGTGATGGAAGATTATTGCTTTCCATTGCTCATCTTTCTTCTCCCCTCTTCAAGTTACAATAGGTGCCCCTCTAACAGCAGTGTAATGTTCTTAAACACGAAATAAAAGATTAAAAAAGGATCATCTCAGACTAGTCATTCAAATAAAATTAGCTTAGTTCTGGTCAAGGAGATATCTCTTCCACTAGCACTGCTTGAAAATGGAGCAAACTGTCCACAGCTTAGTGCCACAGATGAGCATTCCTCAGCGGAGTAAAGGATCTCCATCTCCTAGTCTAAAAACAAGAAAAAAGGTCCTGAAAGTGTCTCCACACCTAGGGCTTGGGAGAGAAGCCATGAGTGAAGTCTCACACTATCTTTAAAGCACCGCTTAATGCGCAGTAAGGAATGCTTTGTGTACATTACTAAAGACCTAGTTCAAAAATAACACGTCTCCTTCTTAAGTTTACTTCTGGAAGGACATGCCAACCCGCCTCCAGCAGCACCTAAAGGAAGAACTTGGATATCAATTCCCATTCAATATTAGGAGGGTTAATGCAGCCAATGCTGCAGCCAAGCTTCAGTATTTCTTACTTATTCCTTCAGGTTTCTATCTTGCAAATACTGGCTGTGCATAGCAATGGACAGGAACAAGCTCCTTCTGCCATCTGTTTAACGAATAACAGGCGTTCAGAGGTGCAGACACAAGAAAATACTGGCCTGAACTTTACTGCTCCTCTGAAAATACCCCATCCCTTCTTGTGCACATACAACTACACTTGGAAGCACAGTTGCAGTATATTTAGTGCACTAACTATGCGTTTACAGCAGGAGTTTGTTCTGGGAGGCAGCTGATAGAGCAGAGCTATTTGCCAGAGCACAGACCTCATTAGGCTGCTATTCCTCATAATGAAGCGAAAAGAAGAGCTGGTGCAGTAACCTGTATCAGGGTAATGAGGAAATCACCTCATTCATTGCAGCAGCTTCTCCACAATGTTTACACTTTCATTAAGAGCAATAGGTTTACCCAGACACTCATTTCTGATGGTTTACAGCACAGACAGAAAGTACACCCTCAACTGCTAAGGTACAGTGTCTCATACAGCCAGTAACCAAGAGTGTCTGCATTAACATTTCCATTTGCACACTCCAGCACCCTGCCCACAGGACCCACTTGGTTGTCATATCGTCTCTCTTCCTCACTGCTGACTTAAGAGTATGCTATGCAGTTGTCAATTCACTCCATAGTAGAATGGAAATTCAGACTTAGCAGAGCCATCCTGGGGATATGCAAAAGAACCTGGTGCAAGCTGCAAAATAAACATCATTCAGACAGCTCCCTGGTTACGGCAGCTGACTTTAAGAAGAAATTCAAGTAATTTTTTGCATCTGCAATTCCAAAGCTTTCAAATGGCTCTTTACTCAAATGAGGGAAGTGGTAGGGGAGCAATCGTGAAATCCTTTCTTCTTCCCAGGATAACTAAGAATCTGCATTGCTACTAAACTGGTCCAAAGAGTCCCCCACAAATTCTGTCTTAAGATATCAGCAATTATGATTTTTTTTTTACTTTCTCTGTGGTTTTGTAACAACTTGTCATATAATAAGGACAAAACATTTCAAAGTTCCCAAATGCCAACGTGTTGCCTCTCAAAGAATATGCTCTGAACAATTTACAGGAGCTGGAAAAGGAGACAAGTAATTCAGAGAGCAGTAACTCCCCACAAGCTTGGGAGCACTCTATAGAAATACCTGAGCTGTACAGCATGCAGACTGCCGCAGACGAGAGAAGTGTTTTCTTGCTATTTCAGTTTCTCTAGGCTATTTGACTATATCCATGCTGGGGTCAGAACCAGGTTTCCAGAGGATTACCAACTGCATCTGGGAATACAGGAAAGGCTGCAGCACTTGCCTCACGTGGTTTACTGCTGCACAAGTATGAAAACCAGTGAAAGCTGCATTCCAGTGATGCCATTAGGTTTTGAAATGCTTAGGAAGAAAAAATACTTTGTCCCACACCTTTTCACAGATGGCTGGTTAGGAAGAAGTCATTCTGCTTATTAGCACGTGCAGAGCCACATCTTGTGTATTTTTGCTGTGTTGAAATTTGAGGCAACAAAACTGTGTGCTACTAATCACACATCCTAATGACTTTAACTGAACTAACCTAATGTAACAAGCAACTCTGCAAAATAGACCTTGAAACATTTGTAGACTGGTCTGTAAAAGTATTCAGGCCGGCTTTGTGTCTGATGCTCTTCGTCTCATATTTGCAAGGAGTTTACAAACCCTAGCTGGCTAGAAAATACCAACAGACACAAAATGACAGCATCAGCATGATTGGGTCTTTGCATGCTTAGAAGGTTTTTTCAGGCTATGAATTTTTATGTCTACCAAGTATGGACACAGGAAAACTGTCTGGCAAACAGTGAAGTCCCTGCTTTCCAACCATATGTCCATATGCTCCTTCACACATCCAGGACCCTGGACACATAGATCAGTTGTTGTCAAAAACTGATGTGCACAGATGAAACAGGTGTAAGGGGAACAAACCTGAGACACTTCATCCTCCAAAATCCCAAGCTAATGGAATTTGCTCAGAGTCCATACCAATCCTTCAACAGAACAGTAACAATAAGAAAAAATAAGGAAAGAAAAGATTACATCCTGCACTCTTCACTTCCTACCTTGCAAACATGCGAAGATCTTCTGGATTTTGGGCAGCAGGGACATTAAGTATAGCTTCCCGCTCATGTTCCAACAAGCTTGCTAGTAGATTCTCCGTCATCCTTTTATTTAGGGGTGAGTCCCCACCAGGTATCAACTCAGCACTGGAATTATCCATGCTAGGGCTTGTCAGAGTCATGTCATCACTACTAGCTATCGGGGAAGAGAGAGAGAAACAGTATTTTTATGTTCCTCAGCACAATGATGCAGAGATTATCAATTCAGGCTGTTTGTATGCAGTCTTTCCCAAATGTCATTTTAGAGTTGTGGAGGAAAAAGTGGCTCTTGAAATGCTACATGTATCTGCAATTAGTCATCTGACAACACAGTGATTTTCTCAATGGGAAAGTCAAATGTTTCAACAAAGTCATCAATTTATGTGGAAAATTGTACTTCTGGAGGCCATAAACAGTTCATAAAAAACATCTGAAAAGAAAATTCCCGGCCAGCTCTGCTTGAATACCATGAAGTGGTAACATGGAAAGCCTAACAGCACAGAAGGTAGGAGCAAGCAGAAAGGCCAAGAAGCAATATCCTCTTGTGAATGAGCCAGAATAAGCAGATCACAAACTTATCTGACTCATGTTCCAAGACTTCTACCCTAATTCACTACTTCTGTAAAGCTGGAAGTTGTACAGAGAGCCAACTCTCCTGATAGCCAACCTCAGTGGTATTCTGAGAATGCACAGGCAAGAAAGTTTGGGGATTTCAGCATTGTATCTGATTCATACTCTGAGAAAAAAATGCTTTCCTGGAGTCACCCTGAAGAATGGCACTGAGGAAGGAGATTAAAGAAACTGAGAGACAAACAGAAGCCAGCTATTTATGCATCTCCTCTGGTGGGGCTCTACAGCCCACAGAAACCAATGCTGTGTGAAACAAATTTTCACAGTTCTGTTCCTCTCCTGAAAGCCAGAGTTCATGCAGCAACAGCCATGCAGCCAGGAGAACATGGTGGTTACTCTGGAGTACAAGGAAATAGGAAGTTACTTCAAAACACCAGATGTACCTCTCATAAAAATACTTTACCATATGAGAGCTTTGCAGATGACAAGGCACTGCTTTTTAAAAAGGGGAATTCAAGGTCTAATAGCCCTTAAGATTTTATGCCAATGCCCAGCTCTAAATTTAAGGAGGGCTGGACCTACTTAGCAAGAACTTCAGCAAAGATGAGTTGCCTTGGTACCAAGACCTACGCATTGCTAAGCAGTGGGCTGTAGTCTGAACAACAGAGAAAAGCATGCTCATACTTGGAGAGCCAAAGCTGAGAGCGTTGGGGGTGCTTAAACTTCGGCCTCCAACTCTGGCTGTAAAAGGCATGTCTTCATCTTGGGCTCGGAAATCCTCTTCATTTGGTGGCACCATTAGACAGACGTAAGTGTGAAGCTGAATGAGAAGCCGGTGTTGGAGCATCCATATCACCATTTGAATGAGCTGAGTCTGTGGAGTGAGAAATAAAGTATTAAACAACTGTGAAATGAAAGACAGCAGGAAAACAGTGCACAAAGGTTAGGCTTTGTGACTAAGAAATCACAAGGAAAAATACTTTTTACGCCACACAACAGCTCTATCTCTTCTCCAATCATAAACAGGTGACCAGGCACACATGTTCATCACACCCAAACCCTCTGTAGATGCTCCAGCTGTAACCAAGCCTTTAATAATCAACATGGCTTTATGCAACACCAAGCAGCACAGCCAGTGTCCTCAAACAAACCAGCGCTGCCCCCTTGTCATAGCTCCAACACCTGCTATTTTCTACAGAACAGATGGATGCCCTCATTACTTAATGGTTTAGCCATACCAATGTAGCCATACAACGCAACCGGGAGCTGTTCCCTTCTCTTTTAACAAAACAAGCTTAGTAGGTGCTAAAAAAAAATGGGACAATCTTCCTTCTGAGAGACCAGACAATGAAAAATGAGTCAACCAGATGCAGGCCCTGATGCCCATGGCCACACAGTCATAGCCCTCAGACCAAGCTTGCTGGCTTCTATGCAAAGCCAACCAAAAGCAGTAATCACTGAAGGGTTAATTCCAGAGTGATCATCAGATTGAAGTGCAATTCCGCTAGAAAGCTATGGAAAGGGAAGGGTGATGGAGCAGAGCTGAACAACCAAGACAAGTGCCCAGAAGTAGGAGCCATTTGCTGTCAGATGGGAAACTGCTGCATAACCATGGGAGAGCCTCTGGAGATCGGAGTCGTGCCAGGACTCAGTGATACAGAAATAATACTAGCAGCAGCCAGAACCTTGGCACGAGACAGCAGCCTGCTGCTGGGCAAGGAGTCCCCTCTCAGTGCAAGGGGTTAATATCCCCCATTTGCTCTCCACCCTCCTACAGCAATAGGACATGCTAACTTAGAAAGGCACCCAGGTCTTCAGGGTGCAGGCAGGCAAGTTTCTAAAGCGCTGAGAGATGATGCTCATATTAAACAAACATGTACAACACCCCTGTTAAAGCAGTTGAAGACCTGCACAATGTCCCCAGAGTGATGCTGAAAACAGTGGGCAGAGTGAAGGACAAGTGTTTGCAGGTTCTTGGCATGGCCTATTTTGAGGAGTTTTGAAGGAGCATTCAAAATGCATCATTGTGTCTGAATTTCTGCACAAAAACTCCTTTCATATCACTGCAGGCAACCCTTCCCATAGCTCATGGCTCTGAAAACACTGATTCACTGACAAAAGCTGTTTGGGGATTTCATAGCAACCAACACTGTTTTGGTGAGAGGAACACAAGCAGAATGAGCTCAGGCTCTGTGAAGGAAGTTAGCTCTGCTGTATTAATCATCAGGATAACAGGCCAAATCTCAATAAAAGCCCCAAACCGAAGTTCATCAGCCCACATAATTTTCCTTTTTCCATAAATCTTGCCATTCCCAGTTCCTCCTCTGCTATCAAATCACAAAAGAAACTTCTTCTGTTTGCAGACAGACCCACACCCTGTCTTTTCATGGACTGTCACTTTTGGGGGCTGAACGTATTTTAGTCTTAAAACATATTATCTGGGATTGCCTTCAAACATATCTTTTGGAAAGCCATAATTCATTTTACACATTTAATAGAAAATCTACAGAAGAGGAAGGCTTGCAAAAGATACCAAATGCACAGTGTTTTGCTAACATCTGAAATCAGCCTGGGAGAGAGAGGCGGCTCAGACCAGCAATTATGTTGCTAAAAGCCTTCATTCCAGATGCAGGCCTGGATGGAAAGATGTCTCATATGTTTTACTCCAACTTCCCACCTGCACGCAGCAATGTCTGATGAGACAGTTTCACATCAAATGAAAGAGGTCTGCATATCTCACAGCACAAAACAACCCTGGAAAATCCAAGACAATTCAAGACAGGCTCTACCAGAATCTGCCAAGTAGGACCCAACCTAGACCAGCCTCCACTGGTCACTCTAGTGGCTTCATGAATTACAGAAACAGCCAGTTGCTTTTGTTAAAGCTCCATGTGCTTGGAAAATCTTATCCAACGCTCTCTAACTTTACATATGGCCCTTCACCTCTACACTCTTGTACAAGTACCTAGAAAGCCATCCCTAGGCCAGCAGCTATGGTGCACTAGAACAAGAAGCCAGGCAAAAGCGATGTTGCAGCTTTACAAATATAACATGGTACAACTGACAACTCCCAAATGACTTTGTGCTGTAAGTGGGAGAGCTGGAGATCAGCTGTGACTAAGAGAACTAGAGAAAACTGTGCTTCCATACTGAAGTGAGCCTGAACAATCATCTCCAATGATGACCATTGACAGTTATGTATAATAAGCAAAACTTCAATGGGAATTTGGTAAATTTTAAGATCTAGTCTAGAAAAAAGTGATGCAGTGCCCTGCAATTGGCATGATGCCCAAAATGCTGTGCTTTGTGCCATCACTGCATGTGTGCCTCACACCATTTCCACTTTTTCCAGGTTTAAACCTATTTCTTACCAAAAGCAGCAAGTGTTTTCACAGATAAGGTCTAGCAGAGGCTTCGCTAATACGTTCTGCTGCTTGTCCTGGACACTGAATTTACATCCATTCTCCATCTGCTCCTCCTGAGCTCTGATGCAGCTTAGAGACAGGTCTGTGGGAGAAGAGGCTTCCCTGCACCATCTGTGCTGCGCTGGTTATCAGAAATGCTCCTCCTCCCTCAGGGTTATTATCTCTGTTCTTGCTCTATCTGATTAGCTGGACTTCTTGCTGAAGCCAAAAAGGCTGGGAGTAGCTTCCCAGGCAAGAGTATACTTCAGTCTCAGGACTGGCTCCACTCAGTCATCATCTGGCACGGTAGGAATCCATAGCCAGCCTTTGTTGGCTGAAACACCAGGACCGTGACAGAAATATAAACCGAAACATTTTCTGTTGCTTAATTTAACTACCAATTAACTCTAAATTTCATCCATATTCTTTCCATCCTCCCCATCTCCCCACGCTCTCCTTCTGGGCTGCTGTGAGGGGGTTCTGTCTGCCTCAGCATCTGGACGGCTCCCGCTGGCATGGATCAGCTGAGGGCCACCCCCTTTGCCCCCCACCCCACGGTGCAGCAGGCCCGGGCGAAGCTGGAGTGTGCTGTCACGCAAGGCAGCACAGAAGGCACCAGTAACAATACACTGCTTTGTGCTTATTGACAAAGGCAGAGAAGATGTGTTAGCTTCTGAGAGCACGGGCACTGTGCGTCAGCCCATCTGGGCAGTTTGGAACACTCAGAGGAAAACTCAGCACCAAGTCTTGGGGGGACAAGATCCAGCACCCATAATTCTCTTCCCTCTGGGAACCAAAGGGAGTCTTTGTAATGCGTTAAAATGCATTTCCTGCAAGGATTCTTTAAGGCTGTTTTCTTTCCCAGGCCCAAAAAAAACTAAGGAGAACACCAAGATCTCTGGGACCAGCAACAGGTTCAGGAAAGGGAAAACAGCAACCTAGAAACACTCAATCCTAGCTTGCTCGTCACTACATGAGGATACAGTCCTAGTTAAAACACAACAAGGTACCTACAACAAGGTACACAAGCCCCCTTTCCCCAGTCTGGATCATTTAGTTATTTGACACATGCATTCTTAGTTCTCACCTGAGAACTAAGGGCCACCTTGGCTCAGTAGGATAGCACCTTCAAAGTCACTGTGGTAAATGGATGTTTGCTGAAATATATTACCTTTCTTCATCATTCAAACCATGCTGGTTTATGAAAAAAAGATCAGGTATTAAAACTTCTCCCTGTTTTACAAAAATCAGGCTCTGAAGACCCCTATTAATGTAAGACAAAATGTTTATTGTCTAATGTTGCTATTTTAATCATTAGGTAACTGCTTTGAATTCTCAGCTTAACCATTCCCTCTGTCTAGGTCTAGGAAGACATATTGTTTTGACTTGCCACACTAAAAATCCCTGATTTTATACGTAGTCCAAGTGAATATAAATGTGCTTTAGTACTTCCATACCTCTGCCAACAAAAGCTCTCATGACTCTTAATGCCTTCCAGATGCCCAGCGGAACAGTCCCATTCCCAGTGTGTCTCTCGGAAGACACAACTGCCTATTCAGTATTTGCATGCAGCTCTCCTCCCTATCCCACCCCTTGACATACTCTCTCATTTTGCACTGAGCTGTTACACAAAGCACAGCACGTTTTCCAGATGCATAAGGCAAAAGGCCTCATCTACCAGAGCCTTACTCCCAGCAGCATGGCCAGACTTGTTAAAACAGAAGTGAAAAATTAAACCTATTTTGTTCAGCAGCAGCTGTCACACTTCCCCATCTGTTTTCTTCTGCAGTTATCCTAGCCGCATCAAGGGAAAATTAGGTAACTACAATAATAACAATGTGCATTATAATAAAGAGCTACTGTAGACTGTAGTGAAGTGGACGCAGAGAGGAAATGGGATCTCTAATTCACCTAGGTGAACTTCTACCACACAGGTGGAAACAGCCCTCCTGCTAGTCCATGTTTGTTCCTCAAGGCAGGGTAGAGAGATGTTACAGCATCTTCTGAGACAGAAGAACTAGCTGAGGCCATAATGCAGATGAGGGGAAGCAGCAAGCACTGTCTCTTCCTCTTGGTTTGCAAAGAAATTTAGCACAGAATAGCTGGGTGAAGAAACTCTGATACTGCACAAAGAAAGCCTTGCACTGGAAAGTGGGTTAAAGCATTGCCATGCACCAGTTGCAGGCCCTAGGACTAAAGGGTTTAGGTCACCAAGTGTTTCTGTGCTTTTGCAGAAGGTTAGGAAGGGGTGTGCACCACACCGAACCCCACCAGAGCTCCACTAAGTGGTGCTCTGCAGGCACATCAAAGCAAGAGGAGAGCACAGGGAGAGAAAACAGTCACAGGCAGAAGGACAGCTTCTTTGGGGTCAAGGAAGAAGAGATGCAAACTGCTGCTTTTCCAGTAAAAACACTAAAAGGAAGATGAGTTTCCCTATTGTATGAGCCCACAGGATCTTCTCACTCTATGGCTGCGCTCTAGTGAGATCCAGCACCAGCACCCTGAGCTAAACTGGCTGCTGTTCAAGGCAGTCCCAGCCTACCTTGAATTGCTGTAAGTCCAGGTGACACTACACAGCATGGTGGAGCTAACAGGCAACTCACTCCTGTGAAAGGGGGAAAATTGTTCTGCTTTCCCCACTCACATCCCCAGCTGCAGCAGTGCCTCCCTCATCCTGCACCAGCCCTGGAGCTTGCTGGATTTTCTCCTGAGCAAATTTCACCTGCTAACCTGGCAGAAAATTAGTGCTGTTGAAACAAGTGAACCGAGTCAAGCTGGACAGGAGCCAGAGCTCTAATGCAAAGGGAAGAGGGACGGGAAGAAGGCATGTGTGCATACCTGAAAGTGGAAAGGAAAAACTGGGCCTCCTCACAACAGCACTGAGATATCATTAGATTGGCTGAGCTGTAGGCGTAGGCTCATCCTCTCACTGTTGCAACACTGCTATCCAAGCAAGGCAGGTTAAACACAGAGAAAGGGAAAGTAGCATAGAAATCACTATATAAATACAAAAATCTTGTCAAACTATAAGTACAAGACCACTCACAGATATACAACAACCACAGAGTTCAACTGCAATATACTGCTTGTCATCACAGGCAAGAAAAGATCAAGATGACAGGCTCAAGAATTCCTGTCTCCAGCACAGGTACAGCTGAGAGCACTGGTGGTCCTGGCAGACAACACTCACTGGAAGACTTCTACCTACTTCACAGACAGACATCAAAGGCAGAACACAGACGGGCATTCCATCTTTCAAGGCAGTCTTGTCCTTGCTCAGAGTGTTTCAGGTTGTTTGTACCTACTACCAGGCAAAAAATACCACAGCACTCCAAGTATAGAAATGCCAGTGTCATCTTTGTACCTCCCCAAAGAAATGGAGCAATTCTACCTATATAACAGTAAGTAAACAGAAATAACTTTGTCCTCTTTCAAGTCAATCAGTATGACTTTGTATACAAACAGGAGGAAGGGCTCTTTAACAGCCTTCCTAGTTTGTATCATGTTTTATTAACGCCTTCTGTATTTTCTGCCCATTGAGAAGCACGTGCCAAAAGGAAGGACCCAATCCCATGCTTAAGACAAGAATCAAATGGGATGGATGTCATGAGACCATAACAGTTTCTGCAGAAAATACAGTCCTTCTCACAGTACTGACCTTCTAGCTCAGATGACCTTCAGAAAGAGAGACAATATGGTCAGTTTGATGAAAAGCACAAGATAACAGAATACTAGTGAAAATCTTCAAAGTTAAAAACCCCATCCCCTCCTATGTACACAAAGAGCAAAGCTTCAGTGAAAGGTCCCGACTTTGGGGTTTTTTTTCATCCAAAGGCAAAGCAAATACAATTTGACAATATTTACAGTTCAGAGTACAGCATCTTTTATCACCACACAGCAGAACACAAACCCACCCACACTCCATCAGGTTAATTGCTGCATTGACTAGACCTCTCTTAATTACAATTGGAGCTTAATTACAATTGAAGTAGTCACTTCAGGACAGGACTGGATTCATCACTCCAGTTCCTAACAAAAAATAACACAGGCATCAGAGTAGAAGAAAATGTACTGATATGGAAACATCTAGAAAGTCTCTCTAATCTAAACTCCAGCAAGAACTGTCATACTTAGCTTTATCAAAAGCTAAGTTGCCATGGCTCAGAACAGCTCACCAGGGTACAGTGAGCTCCTTCGTCTTCACACACATGCCCTGCCAATGTGGCCCTGAATCTTCTGCAACCACAGTTCTCATCTCCCCTTTTCAGACTGTAGAAAGCACTTCCATAGGTTTTCACAGCATCATCCTCCATCCTTCTATACACGCTGAATGACAATGAAAACAAGCCAGGCTGCTGACCTTTAAGACCCTACCACGGACGGGTGAGCATCAGAGAGAAGGTGCACACTCTAAACCAGCCATTTTAACACTCCAGCAGCTCTGTCAAACACTGAGTGTCCACCGTTGTTTCAAGGCATAACTGCAGCAGTTAAGAGGCTGACTTTATCTATGTGTTTTAAACAGTAGGATGTCTGAGAACAACCAGAAGTATTGAAAGAGAAGTATTAAGGCAAGTAATTAATTTTAAAAGCAGTACTGGGAATAAGAATGGCTCCTGAAGCTACTGCAGCGAGAATAAAATTAATGCTATTAATTCAGCTTCAATCTTCAGGACTCTGAACTGTCTGTAACTACAACAAAGTACTGGTAAAACAGCAAAACTGCTCTCCTCCTGTCTCCCAAGGTGCCAGCTGACCAGTACATACTATTGGGATTAGACTCTATATCACTTCTTATCTTTATCTGATCATAATCTCTGCTGACCTGTAATTACAACAAAAACTTCTCTAACAACTGTGCCTGTGTGTGCAACTGATGTTAATCTTCCAGATATTTGAACAGTGGCTTAATTCATATAGCCAGAAAGTCATCAAAGTATGAAGACTACAAAACAACACTACAAGAAACAGCTAAAGAAATCTGCCTGTGTTTCCTTTGCCACATCGTGCTGTTTTCAGAGGTCCAGGCTCCTTCATTGGGGAATACAACAGTGTCAGCCAGGAGACCTCACATTATTGTGCTCTTTCTTGAATTTCACCAGTTCCCAGAAATGCTGCAAGCCACGATCTACGCATAAGCAAAACAACAGCTCACAAATCCAAAATACATACATTATTATCCAAAGTCTCAACATTAAAATACTAATGTTGTAACACATGGACTTCTGTTGACTACATGCTGAGTCTACTTCCTCTAACAGCCTTTAAACAATTCCAGTTTCATAGCAAAAGCTAAGTGAACAGACAGTTTGCTTTTAAAACCAGATTGTGAACTTAAAACAGATGGAATATGATAAAATTAAATGCGATTGTGAGGAATCCACAAACTTGCACTCATCCCTACTAATTTATGCCAGTTTCCAACAGACCAAATGGAGTTTCAGTTTTCCCTACAAAATCACTCAAGGAAAAGAAACATTCTGATTTTTCTTTTAGGATGTGCTTTGCTAGCACACAGAATCCGCACAGCTTCACCTTGAACATCCCCAAAGCTTTCTGGCATGCAAACAGGAAACAACAAATCATAAGGTTGGAAACACAGTAATTGGCAACTTCTAAACCTACGATAGCAGGTTCCAGACTAAGTACTCCAGAAGCAACACTATTCCTTGTTCTCTTTAGCAGAAGAACAAGGAACTCTTGTACATTCTCCATCTCACCTCCTGAACAGGTGGCGCGAGTGGGTTCTTGAACTCTGAGAGTGACACTGGAAGGGAGAACTTGGAAAGCATTGATGGCAGGTTGTGCCCCCGGAACTGACAAGAAAACGCATCTGCTAAAGGAGAGTAACTGCAGAAAAAAGGCAAAGATAGAAATCAGTTTTATATTGCTGGTCAGTGCAATATTTATCCACTTAATCATTACAGAAGTGCCAATTCCCAAATGAACACTGTCTGTGATCTACAAAAAACCAGTAAGAATAGTTTATGGCATGCTGCATCCTGCAAAAGTAAGCAAGAAGCATACGCACTTTCATCTTGGCACTGCATTCAGCTGCAGTACAGTATTCAAGGTGTGGAGAGAATCCAGAAGAGAAAAATAAAAATGATAAAAAGTTTAGACCCGCAGTCTCTGATCAAAGGAACAGGGACTGGGCAGTCAAGACAAGACAGGGATGAGCAGGATATAATACAAGCTCTGAATATGCAAAACGCAACTGTAGATGTGACTGTTCCCCCTGACTATGCTGACAGGACAAGCAATATCACTAATCAGAAGTAAAGTAGAGTCAAGTTAAATATTAGGAAAACTTTTTGACTTAGGATTCCCATCTACAATGGTCTTCAAGAACAGCACTGCCATATACAGCACAGGAACAGCTGTTCCTGAATGATCTCCAGGTCCCTTCCAGCTCTATTTTTATAATCCCAACAGAGAAGTTTTGATTTAAAACTATTTTCCTATAACTGACTTCCAACACAGATTCTAGAAATATCTCAAAACCCAACACAGTAAGAGTTGCCAATCTTCAGCAGAGTAAAAATACCCACCACTGCCTCCACATCTTCCTTGCTTTGCTGCTGCCTGCTCTCAAAACGGCCACATTGCCTTCTGTCTGTGAGAAGGCTTACCAGTAGAAAATGCCATCATATAAAACAATAATGATAGCAACCCTAGCCTGATTTGCTACTTTTGATTAATTTCAGGTGATGCTGTGTGCCAGATACACAGATACTCCTATGAAACACTAATTTATTTAACATCATAAAGCATTTTGTTTTGTAAACATTTCCATATTGTTTCAGGTTCATACAGCCTTTCTGATATGGGCATTTGGAAAGCAAGCGTACTAAATACTAAAAATAGCTTTAAAAGGTAAGTACTTCCAAAAGCCCACATCACTGCAGAAGTGTATCTGCAGTGCATATCTGCACTTACACCACCTTGTTGCCACAGTAACTCATTTTCCTTCTACTTACAGACAGACACTGGCATTTGGAGAAAGCATGTATACATTGTTTTCACACAGTGGATAAATAATAATTGCTTTTCCCCAGTAAACGAGATGTGCAGCAAGCTGGAAAACCTGCATTGGGAAAACAGGGAAAGATTAGGTGAGCAAAAGCAAAATTCATACTCTCAGCAGGAGTTCCACACAATGACAGAAGAGTCGTGTTTGTGCTGAAATGAAAGAATGTTCTATCCCTTCATCCTGCCTTCAGAATACATTCACGGTTTAATATAACATGTGGCACATCAAAAAGCATTTGACAAGGTTATGAATTTCCAAAGGTTCGCTTCGCATTTCTAAGCAACTTAGTACTTCCTGCCTTAAAGGAATTTTCTTCATGCTGTATCAATAGAAGTTTAGTTACTTTTCATGCCCCAAAACCTTATTTCTGTTTATGCACAAAATGCATTGTGTTACACATGAAAAATAAGACAAAAGAATCAGCCTCTACTATGAGGCAAACATAAAGGAAACCAACACTGCCTTTTTAATGAACTGAGATATTTCAGTAATGAGCTACACAAAATATTTTAATGTGTTAAACAAGTCAGTGGTTGTTAATGGCTCTGGAAGAGCCACATAAATATCATCTAGGAGACATAAAATCCAGCCTGTATCATTAGAGGCATTTAACTTTGCTTTTTTGTGGAGAACAGAACTACAGAAGCAGTAGGGAATTTCCAGAGTTCATCCCACAGCTATATAATGCAAGTAACACCACAGACCACTCCAAGCAGGCCTAGAAATGTTATTACAAAACAGGGCCCTCCCCTTCAAATAAGAAAAGGTGCACACCTACAACCAGGAGCATCTGAGATGACAAGCCATGCTCTCTCTGTCACACAAAGCACAGATCATGTCCCCAAGTCTGAATCTACTATAATCATCACACCTGACTACTAAGTAAAGGGCCACAATGAACAGAGTCATCCACATCTCTCATTGGTCTCATGTCTCCCATGATTTCTAGAGTCTCATTCCCTCCACTGGCACAACAAGAGAAAAAAAGTGGTAGATATGCATGGGCTTTCAGCACACTTCAGTAGAAAAGATCTTCACAGATCCAGGAAAAGTAACATTTTTGGCCATGGCAGCTGTAAGCTTTCACTTGCATTTTGGATACCTCCATTTGCACACAAGACATCAAGATGGCAGAGTCAAGACAAGACCACTGTGGTGTAAGTCAAGAGTACTATTTGCTCTGTTTTTAGGGCAGAGAGAAGACAGAGCTGTTCTTCTCAGAGGGGCACAAGGAGGGGACAGAGGGCAATGCACACAAGACGGAAGATGGGAAATTCCCATTAAATACAAAGAAAGATTTTCCTCTGATGCTGGTCAAGTGCTGGACCAGGGCCCAGAGAGGCTGTGCGAGGTATCCCTGCAGGTACTCAGAATTTGAATGGACAAGCCCTGAGCAGCCTGCTTTACTGGGCTTGCTCGGAGCAATGGTGTGAACTGGAGACCTCCAGGCACCCCTGCTACTCCACAGCAATCTGCAGCTTGGATACGGCTACAGGACTGTTGAGCACTCTCACTGCACTGCTGCCCTTCATTTCTCCAGCCTCTCCCCAGGTGAGCTCTAAGGCTCACGCTTTCTCTGTGCACTCTGCTCGCACTGACAGAACTGATGTGCTCACGTACCACAGAAACCCCTGGCACACAGAAAGATAACACCTCATGATTTAAAAGGATTTCAGCTGCTGCTGACAGTTCCCCGTACCTGCAGCAATGCCAAGTCAGCATCTTGAGCCAGTTGCTGCAAATTCTTCACAGCAGAGGTAGTTTTAATTACTCTCACCAGGGCAGGAGAGCAGTCCAACGGGAGCTCATTAAGCAATGACTTCTCATCATTTAAAAGTAATAAGGCATGGTAGGGCCTGCAGAAAAACAGAATACATTTGTGCAGTAAACTACAGCTTTTCCTGAAGGTTTAGTTATTCCCAGACCATGATTCCTGGGGTCAATCTACTGGTAAAAAACAAGCTTCTAATCTCATCCTTTTGGTGTAAGCGGGTTCAGAATAAGCTTCTTTTTATGTCACAAAGTAAGGCGCTCCCTATAAAAAGGGATAAGGGTTATATGGTAACTGGATGCCTCAGAGACTAGGAAAAAAAGACTGCACTGTGCTAGTATGCAATTAAGGCTGGAGAACTAGTCTGAAAACTGCTCATCTGCACTACTGAAATACAGAATGGAGTAAAAGCAAGAATTAGTTACTTTTGCAAGTAAAAAGCTGTAAACATGGACTGCTGGAAATAAGATATCACAGAGCCTGCGCTCTCTTTCTTCTAAAAGCAAAATTACTTCTGGGTCAGATTAAAACGAACACACAATTCCTGTGACTGGAAAGAGCACAAACTTCTTGCAGCATCACCTCAGTACAACCACCCAATATTAAGGCACAGGCTGTTGCTTCATACCACCACATACACAGCAGCATTATGGTACCACAGCAGAAGATTCAAGGGATCCCTGTCTCAGCCCGTGCCACCAACGCTACAGCTCATGTCACATCATCTCCTCAGCTCTGCCAGCAGACATTTGTGGCACCACACTTGGAACTAGAGAAGGGCTGGCCACAGTCTGAAGGACAGCTTGCTCTTACCTGATGGATTTCAGGCTTCTCTCAATTGCTTCAGGGGGTATAAAGTTTGTGGCAACATAATGGATTTTATGAGGCAGGCAGAAACTCACTTCCAGCCAGTTGTTGATATGTAAACGGACCACCCCTGTTGTGCAGAGACTAAAATAGGAAGAAAATAAATACATACAGCACTTAGTGTGTATAACAAAAGAAAATAGTGATCAGATTCACCCCTGCACAGGAACCACATCAGGACAAGAAAAGGCTCAATGTACCCTATCTATCCTCAGACTGGCTGAGGGCCAGCTGATTCCTAGCTGCAAGTGCTACCACAACTTGTACTTAGAGAGCATTATCCCCGATGAGCCTTTGGAGGGATCTGAAAGACATGACCCCACTGATCTTCTGCTTCCTCTGCTCTTAACATTGCAGCAGTATCTCAAGATAAGAGTTTCCCGAAAAAACTATTGCAAGGCAGAGATTTCCCTAGACCAGAGCTGCAAAGGGCAAAGATGAATTGGGCACAATGTTTTCACCTCCAATTTCTATATTCCTTTCCAAGAAAAAAGAAAAGGAGATGTCTGTACTGGGCAAGAGGTGTTACATGCAGCACATTTCCACAGTAATGGACTCCTTCGGTTCTGCTTAGGTTGTTTATTTCCTACTAACCTGCTCCGGCTTCATATGAAATCACAAATGTGTTTGGTTAAATGGCTTCTTCATTCTAGGAAACCACAGGGACTAAGCTAAGCCTTTAAGCTGACTTCAGACAACAGGACTGGAGTGGAAATTATGGACATCTCAGGAATGGCAATAAAGTCTGACACTCATGTTCACTATAAGCTTCATGTTCAACTATAAGCTTCTTTCACTGAGAAGAGGGCCTAAAATACAGTTTTGAAGTTTGCACTCTGACAGTTCCAGTCTGAATTTTAAATTCAAGAGCGCTGAGACTCGCAATATGACTTTTGTGTCGATAACACCCACGAACTTCCCCTCTACACAAAGCATATTTAACAACATGCCAGGAACATGCTGGGAGCAAATACATGCTTTTGAAACTCTTTATGTGGTAATTTCAACATTCTACCTAGCATTCAATTGCAGGCCACAAACTAACGTGCTCTTTTTCAAGCTCATCTGGTTGGATAGAGACTTTAGAGAGACCTGAAAATTCAGCTTTGAAACAAAAACACTGGGCAGCTTTGGCTGCCGGTATAACTATTCACCAAACCACAACAGAGTGGTGAGAGAATAGACATGATCCTGTCCTGCTCCGTGCATGATCAGACTCATTAGGGGCAATCTCACTGCAGACAATGCTTTTCAAAAGCAGAGGCTGTGGTTTTGTTCTCAGATCTTGCCGTGACCTCCAAAACTATTGATTTTTCAAGTTGCAAATAAAGTAGATATTATGTATGTTTTCCTTGAGAGGATGAATCCACTGTCTCTCTGGCACTACCACCTCACATCAGAATAGAGGCCCCAAACCCTGAAGGAACATGCAAAGCACAGCAAACACCTCCATTTTTCTTGCATTAAATGCAAGAAAACCAGTAATACTGCTTATCCCACCAGACATACACCAACGGACAGATAAAGCTGGATTCTCTCAAAACACATCAAGATGAAGGGCACCCTAAAGCAAGAATTATACGTGCTATCTACCAGGCCAAATACTCACAATAGAAGACACGACAGTAAATGAATGCGGCAAGTGAGATAAAAGACTACCTGGAAACTACTGGGGTTCTTAAAACAGGTTACCAAAAAGCAGCAGAGATACATGAAAACATAAACCACTTGCACAGATATTTTTCCTGCACAGTTTAACATTCAGGAAACAGAAGAAAATACAGTTGGTTCCTTTCATTCTTCAGTCCAAGTGCACCAAGACAGAAGCTTTAATTAGATAATTACACTCCCCACAGCGTAATTTTGTCTGCAGTGCAATATACAAGAGCCTAGAATTAAAGACAACAAGAAAACCGGATTTTCAGTTCTGATCTGGATCTTAATTTAATTCTTCTACATTTGCATTCAACTGTACAATTTCAAGCCATTATTATAGCTTTATGTACATGGTTTCTCCTTCACATGCCCCTCCTTGGATGGAAAATAACTGAAGCCTTTAATAATTTGACAAGGAACAAGCTATGTTCTCCAGTAATGTATGTGACTGCCCTTAACCAGCCAATGGAGTTGAATAATTTCACCAATAGGTACACAAAGATTCTAGCAACATGAAATACAGTCAAGCCACAGAAAGCGAAGTTTGGATCTACATTTGCCTTCATTTTACAGATCCCCCATGAAGTCATCTGTTTAGCAAGCTTTTTACTGTGAGCCTCACAAAGCTCCATGAGCTGGCCTCAAGCGCTTTGGCTGGGGACCGGCAGACTCGGAAGCCACCTTGTTTTAGAGGCAGACGCAGAATGGCAAAAACCAGCAACAGAAGAGAAAACCAAGAAAATAAATTTCCAAAGTCACAATGGGCAGTGACCTACCTCCTATTCTACTTTATTCTTCTTAACTAACTCAAATTATGGAGCAAAGAGTCCAGAAAGATGCAGGACTGTGGGAAGGTGAGAAGACTGCATCGGCTGCATTGCACACCATGAACCTCAGGGACACAGTTTAAGTAGCCCTGGACAGGAAACCTAGAATTGCACAAAGGTGCAATAGGTACACCAGGAATTTACAGAAGGCTCTTTTGTTCGTTGCTCCTTTCTCAGCTACTCTCGCATTTTATGGGGATTTTCTGCAGTGTTCCTGTACCCTGAGCTTTTTCACTGAGTTGACATTTTCACTAAATTATCTGCTGTAATTCCAAAAGCTCTTTTCAGAGCAGTTATAGCCTATATAAGGGTTGTTTGGCCTTACATGCCCACTGCTCCATCAGTTAACTGGTATCCAGAGACACTGCTGCAACTTTTCCTTTTTCCCACAGACTTTGAGAGCAGCTGGGCAAAAATAGATTCACTCCACATACTCCAACTGGCTGTTAAACCCTCAAAGGCATTCCATCTTATCCCAGAAAAGCTTAGTTTCAACACTTCAAAAAAAAATTAAAAAATCTCTGGTTAGGTAATACATGAGGAGCAATACTGAGGGATAAGGATACAGAGAGGGGATATCATAGTCTAAAATTGAGACAAGCAGAAGACAACAGAAAAAAGCTGTTCAGTGTCTCTATCAATAAGACTTACGAGACATCTCATGATACTAGAAAGAGCAAAGTTCAAAAGAAACAGAAAGAAACACAGAAACTAGTGAAGGCATGGACCTCCTTATCAGGAGATGCTGTGATGGTTAAATATTTACTCTGGCTCACAGGACTGTGGACTAATTCCGGGAAGTGAATATACAGAAACCACCTCCAAAGCTGTAGGAACCTGAGGAATAATTCTGGGACTATCACTGCTCTTTTGCTCTATTCTGCTCTGCCCTGAGCAGCAACTGTGAGCCACTGCCCCAAAATGGGAACCCAAAAGTTGGCCAGTACCCCTCAAAACTGCAATATTCTTTTCACAACTATTGGCAAAACAAAGATAATCCCATCTCATATTTTATAGAATTTCACATATACACACACCGGTTTATGTCTATTCTATTTATATCAGAAATTAATAGTGTTTTCTAGTTTAGCGGTGGCAAGCTTGTAATTCTGGAGTTTATTTTTGCTACAGGTTGTGACTACTTAAAGCTTTGAAATGATTTCACATTTCCTTGTAAAGAAGACACTGACCATCCTTTGATCAAGTAACAGTAGTTGGTTTATATTTTAAAGTACAGCCGCACAAATCACAACTAATAAGTCATTAAATCTCATAGAAGTACTCCAGTTCTCCCTGCGCTGCTGGGATAGGCTAGATCTACCAGTTAGTTCAAATCCCACTAAGCTAAAAATGTATAAAGGCTCTTTGCATATTAAAAGGAAAAAATAAACAATCCTCCCCCAAAACCTCCCCATAATTTCACTTTTATTCCAATTATAAAACTAAAAGAGAAGTTTGTTAAACACAGACAGGCAGTTAGCTAGTGTCAAGCTAATATATTATCTGCAGTTGCAGATAAAACTTGGTAAAAGCTGTCTTAACTCCCTAAACCGAAGGCTGGCTTAAAAGAGACACCCATTTTAACACTGGTTAATTTGTCAGCACTGGAAGTACTGGCAGCTGGACTTTCTTGGTCCTAAAGCCAATGCTTTTTGTTCCATACCAATGCTGAAGTTTGGGGACACGATAACAAGACTCTCAAATCTATTTTCTGAACTAACACAAAAGAAACATTCCAGTTTTCTCCACTAGAGTCAATAAAGGTCCCAGGATTTAGATGCTGATTACTCCTGAACTGTCAATTTAAGAATATTCCATTAGCATAGCAGCAGTAGTGTTCTGGTCAAGATGACCTGGTTATTGATTCCTGCCTTATAAATTACAGGCATTTCATTCAAAACACAAAGGACACTTTAATTCACACAGTCGTGGTTTTGTACAAACCAACTTGCTAAGGAACATGTTGGGTCTTGCCTGAAATACCTCAGCACCA
>JBCJKH010047873.1:4864-35799 GCA_039877255.1 Loriculus beryllinus | reverse complement strand
ACAGAGTTCAAAAGTTCGTGCGGCTCCAGTTAAATAAGAAACACCCTTCCTCCCGAGGGGAAAAAAAAAAAAAAAAAAAAAAAAAGAAAAAGACTATTTGCCTTAAAATGCATACATAACTAAATTAAACTTTTCCCTTAAGATGCAATGAAGAACACATACATACAGTTCCTATATATATCACATTCTTTTTAGATACAGCTTTCAGATAGGATCCAAATTTGGTATTTGGATATATGTACATTAAATGCAGTTATAGGAAGGAGAGTGTAGGGAAAGCTGCAATGAGGTGGCTCAGAAGCAGCCAGGACACGGCTATAGAGCCTATTTAATCTGCACATTGTGCTGAGATCCCAATGGCATCAATCATTAGTCTATAATTTATTATCACAATAGTTATCAGCCTTATTTCCAGACATTTTATATTCACACATGGCAGACAAATAGACAAATAAGTGCTCTGTTATACAATTTGCGCATAACTAGTTACAGATAATACAGGAAGAATAGAAAATTCCATCAAAAGGAAAAGTTTTTCTGAAAAGCAACATGAGCAGGCCTCGAACTGTCTTATTTGGGTGAGCAGACAGTTCCTGCAGTTCATGAGCAGCTTCTGTTGGCTATCTATGGGCATTGGAGCCTCCTCCTATGGAGTATGCATTCACACAATCTTACTGAGAAATCCATCCTATGATTTAAATTTTACTCCTCCTCTTTGGAACATTGCAGTTTTATCAGATTATTTGATTTTGGACTAATATTTTCTTCAGCTGGCATCATGGAGAGGATTCTTTTTCTCCCCGCTTTTTAGGATTGAGCAAAATCTCTGTAAGGACTTAATTTCAGTAAACATGAAAATAAATGCTCTGAGTGGTATGAGTATTCAAACTTGAATTGGCATAGTTCAAAAAGATGAAGTTAGAAACCTCAAAGTTGGCTTATTTCTAGCCTTCATTACACGAGATGAAGCACTGTGATTATGAATAACTAATTACATGTATGCAAATTTATGCATATATGTAACATTTGATTTTAGGAAGATTTAAAAATGTAAATATAGTTTAGGATATAAAAGTGAAAGATAGCCTAGATGTTTTACACCTTTAAAAAAAAAAATCTTTTGTTTATGTAAGTATGAATCACAGTGGAGCATACTTCCCCACCTACGGGATTACTTTTGGGATTTAAAAATAGAAAGGTATATTATAATTTTGAATCGTTCTCAATAATCCTTTGAATCCTATAATATCATATTGTTCTTTTGCACCAATCAATATTATGTAGTACACAAATTTAGTAGCACTTTCATACTCTAATATTAGTGATTTGGATTAGATTGATCTATGTAAAAAAGATCTTGACTTTCACACAGCATGCCTGTTGTGTGGAAGCTAGCTGGAAGTTATTCTTTAGAAAATAATGAAAGCAGCAATTTTAAAATAAGTTTTCATTGTGTGGTAATTTCTAGAAGCTTTGTAGGGAATAAGTTATCTATTTTAAAGTTAATTTGAACTTCTGACATCTCAGCTTTCAATTAGGTATATTCCCATAGTTTGTCTTTCACAGTTGTCTTCAGATTCTTAGACTGTGATTGATGATTCAGAATATAATCTTTGGAAAGGCTTACCATGACAGTCATGTACTCTTGCAGTTGTTTCTTTAAAAACTGATTATTTATCATTTTTTCTCATCTTTAATTTTTTTTTTTTTAAAAAAAATAATTCTCTGGCCAGACAGCAGTAATCACAAAATTCTTACTGGATGAGCTGGAAAGGAGAAAACAATCTCAAATATTCTTGTTTAGCAAATATTCTTGTTTAGCAAATATTCTTGAAACCCATAAAGATGAAATAAACACAATTTTAAAAAATATTTAAATTTGTTTATTAATGGTGCAAAAAAATATTTTCTTCCTTCACCCCAATGGATTGTATTGTGTACCCCATGAGTGCACAATCTCTCCTCATTTGGAAACCACTGTTCTAGATAAAGCAAAGAAAACTTTGGCAAGGCAACCTCACCAATTCCTGTATCGAGCTACAAATACTTTTTAATTCCATTCCATTGCAAATGGGATGGACAAAAAAACCCAACACAAAACAAAGTAAACAAAAAAAACCAACCAACCAACCAAAAAAACCCATCACAACTGCAAAGGAGCAAGCACCCTGCAGAAAAGTAGTCTCTTATTTCATTGAAATCATGGGGTATTGTGTAAATCCAAACTGCAATTAGTAAATCCTATGCTAATTATGAGTAACTGCAGATAAAAAAAGTTAGCTTTTTCTTCTTTTCTTGTTTAAAGTGCTTTGGTCTCATATTTAAGTATTATCACCCAGCTTTGCTTGTAGAAAGGAAACACACTTCAGTTTCCAAAAAATGTGTATGAGAAGTGTTCTAACCCCATTGTTTTCAGGAAAGCCTTTGTCAGAAGGGTGCAGACCCAGGGTCCTCCTGCACTTATAGGAGAGGTCTGCGAATGATGAGAAAACGGATAATGATAGATCAGATTTTATTTTAAGGCTGCAAAAGTTGCCATTATCCTGATATCAAACAGGGATATATACATTATGCCTCTCAGTAGGTGTTTCATCACAAAAAGAGTAGAGAATATTTCAGTTCTTCTTGTTTCACCTTCTATCCCAATTGAAAGTAATATTGGATAAGTCCACATTAATAAGTAACTCTGCAAAAGGAGCTTATCTGAAAGGTGAGAGTTGGTACTGAAATCTCCATGCCTTCTCTGTATCTGGTTTAGGGGTTATTTATTTAGGTTTTACTCTGTTCTTATGGATTACATGCCCTATAGAAGCTGAAAAAAAGGCTGGAACACATTTTTTAACTTAGCTTCATCCACAAGTAAAACAGCTCATGCTCAAAGTCTGCTCCAATTTTCAATCCAAAATGTGGTAAGTGGGGGCAATTGGGAGATTCACTTCAAAGCCACACTCCTATCTGAACTAAAGCATGAACATAGATGTTCTGATTGGCTTGGTGATTCATTTTAGTGCCTTCAAATGTCACACTGTGTATAGCTGCATTTTTCTGAGCCTGTAATTTGGATTTGTTACATTTTAGCAACAAAAACCATTCACAGATTGTGACAAAAAGTGCATCTGCAATTACATACATCAGCACAGAATCCACACTGTTTTTCAAGACAGTGAAGTGAAATGTCACTTTCTCATTTCTTCTTTCTCACCCTCCGACATTGTAGATTGCTCTCCATAAATCAGGAAGCCAATGCCTCCTCCCTTTCATAATGTTGCAATTTCTTCCAGTTCAAAGAGTCCTTCAGTAGGGATGTAGGAGTAAGTTGTGATTACTTTAATGTGTTGAGTCTTTACCAAAGAGGACTTAATTCGCTTAGCTATTAGGGGCATAGTCAGAATGGTAGTCAATGGAAGAGCAGGGACAGAACAAGACTATACAGAACGGCCAAGAAAAGGTAAATACTTAACAGACTCTATTTTCACAACAAAGATTAGTGAAGAAAGGTACATGAGTAATTTACCTAGGATGCCTCCATGCTGGGGAATTTGTAACTGAGAATAAATATTTTACCATTTTAACTGAAACCAAGTAGCTTCTTCTGGTTCAAAGAGAAAATAATCCTGGTACATTGTCTAATTCTATTGTATGCAACAAATAAAAACAAGCTAATTAAATCCTAAATGTTAAGGAGCTTATTTTTCTCACTAAACAGAAAACCAGATCTGTTCCCCTCCTTTGTGCTCTATTGTTCCTCATTGCTTACAGAATCACAGAATCATGGAATGGTTGAAGTTGGAAGGGACCTCTGCAGGAGACCTGGTCCAAAGTCCCTTCTCAGGCAGGGCCACCAGTCAGTGACCCAGGACTTACTTTTGCTATTTGTTATATAAACACACAAATTAACAACAGAAAGGAGGAAACAAAGGCAGAATTAATTTTCTTTTCTTGTGGTTAAAACAACAGCATAAGACAGTTCAGAGGCAAAGCTTTTCTTCTGTTTGCTAATGCGTCCAGTCCTTCACCTAGCTCTCAATAGGAGACTGCACATTACTGTCTCTGACAAAACTGTTAGAAATATTTTTGTATTTCTAAAGTATTTGTCTTTTCTTCATTTTGAAATCTTCTTTAGAAAACATTTCATAGTGCTTAAACTGGTCTCCAAATGGTTGACCTCCTTTCTCCCATGATAACCATCCTCAGGCTGACCAGTGTCTTAGGTTAGCCTAAAGATGCTGGACCACAGGAAGTACTTCACATCTTGCTGAATAAAATATTCTGGGTTCAAATAAACTCCCATAAAAATCAATAGAAAAATTCAGCTGTGAAAGTGAAAGAGAGAGGCTGACAAAAGTGGACTATATGAAGAGATTAACATGTAATGGATGGCTTAAAGCGACAATAACATTGTATGTACTGAATGAACATAATTGTGTTTGGCCATCTTGCTTATTTTTAAAAATAAGATTTCATCTGACATCCAGCAAAGAACTAATAAAAGTACCTTTCTAATCTAAAAGTATAATTGCCATTCCATATCATAAAGCAATGTTCTTACTCTAAGGAAAATGCAAAACATAAAACAAGGAAACTTATACCGATTTAAAAATCTATTGGACTCTTACAAAGTAAAATCTAAAGGATTGCAAACACTAAGATGTCATTTAAGACAATTGTTCCTTGTCACTATTCTTTTCTGGGTTTTTTTGTTTGCCTTTTTATTTTTAAAGGTTTTTTTTTTTACATTTCATATTTTATTAGATGTTACTCTCTTTCTCCCTTGTTCTAATTTACTGCCTAGAAGAAATCTAGGGGTATGGCTATTGGCTAATTAAGGATGAAAAAAAGTGTAAACTGATATTTACCCATACAGAACAAGGGTAGCGAAAGGCACCTGCTGGCTGGCAAACTACTACCTTTTCAGACACAGTTTTTACCATAACTCACATAAAGAGATTTTGCAACAAAATGAGACATAATGAAAAAAAAAAAAAAAAAAAGGGATGGTGAAGACTTCAGTAGTTGCAGGAAGTTCAAAATTTAAAACTCTCTACAGGAGGGAGACCTATTGAGGCAAAATGTGATTTTGACTGGTATCTTAACTTGCAAACTTGTGCACTTGCTTATAAACACATTCAAATGAGCTTTTAGCATCCAGCTATATAGATCCCAAGATATCTCCTTAAGGTCTCATTAGCAGAACATGCAATGGCCACTGTGGCCGTTCCTCAGCTATTTTGTGGATGTCTTATTCTATAATGATGGTGGCTGATTACACCTTGGCATATTTTAAGGGTACTTGGTATGTACCACATGTTATTTGTCAATGCTATTACAATGGTGTCCTCAAAATTAAGAGTGCAAATTACAAGAGTTCTACGATCTTTAAAGATGAAAACACCCTATCTCATAAAAGGAAAAATCTTGGAGCTCACTGTCATACGATGTGACACATCACACTCAGAACAGCAAAATCAGCTGTTTTGTGTCTCCTTGTTCTGTAACCTTTTTTTGAAAGTAACTGTAACTTGAAGCTTATCCATATGGATGTCTGCATCATCCTGCAGAAGAAGCATCTGACTGTCTCTAAACACTTCTATAACTGTTTTCCACACTGTCCTCTTTCAGTTACTTTGCTGTTGCTTGACTAAGGCAAAATGCACATCTGTATTATAGAAGTTTATCCTATTGATAAATCAGGCAACCTTCAATTACTGCACAAATAAAGTTCTTTAACTTGAGGCAAGAGAGAGTAGGGAAGGTCAGAGAAAAGTGCTGAGAGGGCTAGAAAGCAGTGCAGGACAGTTTATTGAGATTAACAGCTGCAGACTTGATGTTGCTAATGGCAAGACAGATTACACAAAACATAGGTGAATCCTTTTATGGAGTCGTATATCTTCTATATTATTTAGGAGCTTACTGCAGAGCCCCGTAGCTGATTTCTGTGCCTTTCTCACCCATCAGGATTTTTACATGCTCAAAGCCAGACTGGTCCGGGTGATGGCTGTTTGGCCATTTGAATGGACGAATTCTGCTAGCCAAGATCACTTCAGACTCATCCTAATGGGCATGCTGGTTTTGCTGACTGGCTGCATTTGTACAGATGATATAGTACAGAGCAATTTGTACTCATTCTTGATAACAATTTGTACTCATTCTTGATATAGTACAGAGCAAACAACCCATGGCATGAAAATAACCTCTGAGCTTCTTTATTAAAACACGGTGATTTACAGAGGGGAAAAAAAAATAAAAAAGAAACTTGAGGCTTCCTCTTTGTTCACCTCCTGGAATAGCAGTTGTGCTGTTTAGTGGTGTCCCAAAGGGAGTGAAGGAGCTCGCCTCATGAAAAAGCTTCCCTAAGGACAACAGGTCCCCCAACTGCGTTATTACTGCCCACCAGAGAGCCGTCAGATCCCAGCCGGGGATGCTGCCCCGACTCTGCGGTCGCGCACCGCCCCTCCGCGCCTGGCCGTGGAGCGACCAGCCATGGGAGCCATCTGACTTGCACTCGCCTCTCCTTTGCCTCTCCCGCGCAGAATTGAATCCCGGGATGTGTTTTATTTTGAATTGATTTACAGCCTACACACACACACACACACACAGTCACACACACACACACACTCACCCTGCCGCACCCCCGCCCCAGATGCGCGCTTCCAGGAGCACTTTGTTCGTAGCGAACGGCGTGCGCATCAGGTGCGGGTGAGGAGCGCAGGCTCCCCGACCCCTGAGTGCTGGCTGCTGCGTGGGGAGCCGGTGAAGGGTCTGGGTGGTCCGCGGGGCCCCCAGCTGCCCCATAGTCCCCGTGGGGGGCGGCTCGCCCGCCCCGGCTTTTCCCTCGCCTCGGCGCCGGAGCAGCGGTGCAGGGGGCCAGGGGAATTCCACCCTGCTCCTCTCGCACTTTTGTGCCACGAATCTTCCGCTCTCCTTGGCCCTCCTCGCCGGCCCAGAGGCGCGTCTCGCCCCCTGCCCATCCTCGACGCACTCTCCCTTCTCGGGCCGGGGCCGTGGGGCCATGGGGGAGCGGGAGACAGCTGACGGCTACCGCGGCGCTGCAGGGCCGGCTTCCGGAGCCAAGAGGGGACACTGCCCTCTCCGTCCCCCCGCTCCCCCTCCTCCCTCGTTATTTTTTTTCGCTGAGATCATTTCAGTTTCTACCAGTACTATGATTTATATATTTTCCATACTCCAGTCTTCCTCTTCCCGCCCTGGCCCATATCCCTCCGCAGTCTCGCCAAATCGGTGGGTGTTTGAGGTGGGATGTTGTAGCCGGGGAGGAGGACAAGCCTGAGAATATGAGGGGGGAGAGAAGGGAGAGATTTTGCTGCTGTGTCTGGGCTGATTGGAAGAGGCAATCATTGTATCTGCGGCCGGAGGATTAGCAGCTAAACTTTTATTGCTTCCTTTTGTGCGTGCGTGTGTGTGCGAGTGTGCGTGTCTGTGCGTGCGTGTGTAAATGGAGAAGTCGCCTCTCACGGCGGAAAATCTTTTCCATTTCCCTTTGGCAGGTGCAGTTCAAGGAGGAACTCATGAGCATTTTGTCGGATCCACGAACTGATTAGGGGAGGGGAAACGATCCCTCTCGTTATTCATTCTTTCGCAGTTTTGAAATCATGCTTTCCCCACCACCGCCACCCTCCCGCCCTTTCCCTCCCCTTCCCCTGCCCCTGCACTGAACGAATGCAAGAGTCTCCCGGGTTTTCTTCTGCTTCTCACCCTGGACTGGAGAAGTGAGGGGACATCTCTTTATCCTCATCCACCTCTATTTCGCTCCATTCGTACCCAAGAGGATTTCAAACGGCGCCGCTGCTACCACTTGATACTATGCTACGCGTAGGGAGAAGGTTTTGCAAAAATGGATTTTTTCGATTTTAAAGGATTTCTTCTCTAATAAGGATCACATTGCACACAAATATGACTAAATCCCCTATTTGGTAAATCTTTCTTCCCCCCACCCCTCCTCTTTGGGTTCCCTCCCGCCCGCCCCCACCCCTTCAGAGGAGCAAGCACAGGAGCTGATGACGGACCCATTAATCCCTTCTTCAATGCATCAAAAGAAGCCGAAAGGCTGGAAGTCGCTGGGCTCGGAGTCCTGCAGGAAATGCTTCGATCTGCTTTTGGTTTTGTATGAAACTGGTGACTAGGGGCTTGGCTCGCCCCTCTGCCGCCGCCGCCGCCCGCCGGCACCTGGATGCGCGGCCCGCCGCCGCCGTGCCCGCCGCCGCCGCGATGCAACGCTCATGGTGGTGCTGATGGGAGCTCGGGTGCGATGGGATTGAGCCGGCGGTGATCATTTGAAGGCGGTGAGAGAGAGCGAAGGAGAGGAAGGGCTGCTCCGCTCTGCTGTGTGTGGGCTTAAGGATTTTTTTTTATTATTATTATTTCTTCTTCTTTTCCTACTTCCATCCTCTTCCCGCCACTGGAAGTCCTCCCGTAGCTAAATGGAATTAGTGGAGACCGAAGCCCCTTGTGTAAGGAACAGACATGACCCATGGGCGCAGTTTCTTTCACAGTGAGTATGCCTCTCTTCCCGCCCTCCCCCGGCCGAGCTCCGCCGCCGCGCTCGGGCTCCTGCCCTGCGCTGCCTCCACAACTAGCGTAACGGGACGCTCAGACCTCCGTGGCGTGGGGGTAGACTCCCCTCTGCATAGGCAGTACCCCTTCCCCACCGCCCTCCGGTGCAGCGGAGGGAGCCGGTGCTTGTCAGCGCAGTGGGGCGGGGGACACCCTCCCGTAGGACTGGGGGTCCATCGGGGCGCGACGCGCCTGATGGCTTTCAGGGTGGCGGCAGGAGAGAGGGAGAACGGCCCCCGCCGTCCGCTGCGGTGCGGTGCAGCCGTAGCTGGGTCTCGAACCGGCTGGCGTGGGGCGAGTGGGAGCGGGGCAGCTCCGAGTGCCGCGGCGGGGGCGGCTACAGCGGGCACGGATCCTGCATCACGGATCCTGGCGGGGTGGATGCTGCCGCCCGGGGCGAAATCCTCCAGGAGAAGCGGGGAGGCACAAAAATGTAGCAGTCATTCGTCGAAGACCCCTGGCGGCCGCCCCATGCTGCGTGGATGGGACCCACTTTCCTGTCTTAGTTTTGGAGAGTCCACTCTGCTGAAGGGGGTTGGCTGGCACGGTTCCTTCCAGCACCTGTGTGTGCCCACACCTGTACAAGAACAGCTCTATGGCCAGGTGGTGCTTGTCCAACAACTCTATCCTATTCTAAGTTCTGTCTATGCCAAGTCGCAGTCTCCAGAAAGCTGCCTGGCCAAGAGGTAAATCTCTTAATGTGTAATGGAAAAACACACAGATCCAAAAAGATGCAAAGATGCGTAATTAGAGTGGAACTAGACAGCATGATTATAATTACACCCGTGATTAGGGAAAAAAGGGGGAGGAAGAACACAAGTGAGAATGCAGTGAGAAATTTAATGGAAACTTCTTTAAAATAATTCCCTAACCCAAACAATCACGATATTGTTGCCGTATTGTCAAAGCTTCCCAAGTGACAGTTTTCAGTGAGTAAAGATTGCATGGGTGGTCTCTTTGGGGTCTTTCTTTTTTTTTTTTTCCTCTTCTGTGAGAAGCACTCTTCTTTTCCTGTGGCTTGAGGAATAAAAAGACAAGGGGTCACAGAATAAAACGACCTGCCTTGCCTTAAGTAAAAAATACTGTGTTATCTGTTTCCCTTAATGCTTGGAATTTTAATTGCTTTCTGGCAATATACAGATTTTGGTGATGCTGGTGTTAATGCCACTGTATCAGAAAGCTTTCTCTCTTATTGAAATATGGAAGAAGTATTTAATTTCATCTATCCAAATGTTAGATGTGTCCAGAAAGAAACCTAGTATCTTAGTCTCATTGAATAGATTTTGTTATCAAGATTATTTTGACTCCTTAGTAATAATCAATACTGTCATGATGATATGCAAGCGTAGCTCCTTGTTTTGGAATAACATTGCTCTGTGGCTTGGAATCATTCTTTCCAACAGTTACAGTTGGAATTGGAAAGACCTACGTTTTTTCTGTCATCTCAATAACAATATTATCTGTGACTTGGACCAACTCTCTCCTCTGATTTTTTTTTTTCCATGTAGAAAAGGAAGAGAGAGCTAATAAGTAAAGGTACTTGAAATGGACCTGTAAGAATCAGATGTGAATTGTTATTCATTGCCTAAGAAGAAATATTTCTCACATGGGTTTTGTTTGGCTGCTGTGTGTCCTATTCTAGCTCCCATAAATTCATGGGCAGGAAGAATATCATCAGCTGGTTCTGTATTTTAACACCATTCCACCTTATACTGTTGAAAAATTAGGTTCTGACTGGTGAGATACAGCTAAAGTAAATGAGCAACTTCTAAAATGGGTGAATCCTGCATTGCCTTAAGACTTTGACACAGCTGGTGGGGAGAGTCCCAGCTAGCACATATTTCCAGAATCCATCCCTGAGGAGAGTAAGGCCATGAATGACTGGGCAGCATTCAGAGAGTAGATGCAGTGTTCTCACTGAATATCTCCAACACAGAAGTTTTTAACTACCAGTTCCGCCAACATCCGTCTCTGTTAGCTGAGGGATTCAAAAAGACACAGGGGCTGTGAGCCTGACCAAGAAATAGTGAATATGCTGCCAAGTATTCATTTTCCCAGAACTAAAGCCTTTCCCGGCTTAATAAGATAGCCATCATCAGTGCCTCAAACCCCCTGTCACATGGAACGGGTCAAAGGCGTAGAAACAGAGAGCCCAGTGCTACCAGAATACTGGAAATATGGACACTGGCTTCTTTCGGGGTTAAAATTGCATACAATTTGCAGCTTAAAAGCTGAAAATCATGAAAGCACCATCTTTGAAAGGGTCATGCAGGTAGGTACTTGCTAGCCCATGGTGACTTTTGGTGTGTCTTGGCGGTAAGAAGAGGAAAGCATACAATTTGATTACGTTTGTTAAAGACCACAGGTCCATCAATTCCTCAACACGGTCAACAATACAAATGGCAGCTGATCAATCCAAAATGATTGGAATAAACACTCACCTCATTTCCACTTTAACTTCAATATGTCTGGGCTTAATGCCAAACTAGCTAGGGTCAAAACCCCAAGCACTCCAAGAACTTATGGGTCTGTTTTCTTATGCTTTTGCTGTCCTACTTTCTCCACAAAAGCCAAAGAAGTTATGGGGGATGACAAGAAAGCATGATTCATCAGATAGCTAGCTAAGTCACTTTGATTTTCCAAAGCAGTCTTGTTATGACTGGCCTAAGTGTTTGTCTCTTAGCCTTTTCTAGTTAAAATGTTTTATTCAGAAAATCCCAGAAACTCAGAAATCATGTCCAAGTTGAAGCCTATCTCACAAAGGTCATATTTGTTCCCAAAAGGCATAGCTATCCTGTCATGGTTAGAGATAGGAGATTTCTCTTTGCAAAATGGGCTGTGGATTCCCTGCAGCACAAAGCAACACCCTCTCGACAAGTCAAACAAACTAGATTAATGAGACTGTTAAGCACACACAATGATTTACTTCACTGGGGATTGCAAATACTTTGATAGATGTGAAGAACCCAACCCCTCACTTCTTCCTTACTCCCAGCACTCATTTTCGAATTTTATTATGCCATAGTGAGAGATATTAGTGAGTCTTGTGGCACTGAAACTTATCAGGGCTTTGTTAAAAGCAGCCACTTTTCTATTATTCCCAGGCTATGATTATATAAATAAATATTGGTAAGGCATTTTTCTCTAATAATAAAAAAATAAAAAATAAAAAGAAAATAAAAAAGGAGAGAAGCATCAGTGCCTGGGGATTTTGTGTTAAACCCAAAAGATCTCCTCTTTATCTGGATACTTTTACAAAGTTAAATACTTACAAGAACAGATCACAAAGAAACTTGCTTATACAAAATATGCAGTTTTAAGATGCAAATAAAAATGAAACTTTTTTACAGCAATTCTGTTTAATTTGTGTTCTTTTAAGAGAGATGTTTACAACTGATTTGATTGCAAGCACTATCACACTGTGATATTTAACGCATGTTTCTTTTTCAGTTGTAGCAAGTCTAATCATCTTACATTTGTCTGGGGCAACCAAAAAAGGAACAGGTATGTAAACTTCGTACATTTTTTTTCAGACATTATATTAGAGTTGAAAGTATGAATTTGAATTGTTAATTCAGTTCTTGAAATTTTTAGTAGCTCACCTACTGCCAGTGTCTGTCCTTTGCTCATTTGTGTTGAGTCTTAGTGTGCCTGTACATGTGCAAAAATCCAGTAGTATTTTTTTTTTTAACAAGTTAGTGACTTGTTCCACAGACCTAACTAACTGTGCCTGATTCTGTCTGTCTAAAGACTGTAAAGTGCCACTGCTTTCATATTGGGAAGTCCAGTTTGGGCACTGAGCTATTTACACTTAAGATGGCTTGTTGAATTCAAAATCTGAAATTAGGTATCATGGCTGCATTTATGCTGGGTGAGGATAGAAAAATGTTCTTAAAGCCCAGGATGCTAAGTGTGTTGAGAGCGAAGTGGGGAAAGCTGCTAATCACAGTGTGTGTATGAACTTGTACCTGAATGATCAGTCCTTGTAGGCCTGAATTCTTTTCAGGAAATTAGGAACTGTGTCCTACTCAACTTGAATTCAGACCAGGAAGAAAGAGAAATGCTTACAGAGCACAAAGCAGATCTCAGATGGTTAAAATCATAGTTGGAAGGTACCTGTCTCCCCACCTCAACGCATCTATGCACATCAAAGGCTTAAGTTAAATGGGCACTCCTTGGACATAGGTACTTCATTCACAGCTGAACACAAAGTACCTGTATGAGCTCAAGAACCTACTATACTTCCTTTTAATACTAGTGTAGGTATTTTCCCCTCTGAAGAAACCATCTTCTTTTAGCCTACTTGTTAAAGCATGATGCCCAGAAAATGATGCTTCATCTTCTTCAGCCTGAACAGACTCAAAACTTAGTCTCCCGGCTCTCTGCCAGTGTGCAGAAAGGAGTGCAAGAGTTTCAGGACTAGGAAAAAAGCAAACAAGAAAGTCTGACTGCTTGCTGATTCATCTAGGAGAAGGAAAGTTGGGGCTGTGATTTCTGGCCTTAGAGCTATTTAATTCATTTTACAGCAAATAGCAAGAAAAAAATGTTGTGAACTAGAATCCAGGAATTCCCCCAACTCTCTTTCTGGTGAATATAGAGTCAAGCTACTACAAGTTTAAAAGAATTTATATATTCTATCATAGTTTTCTAAATTTTCTTGATTTTGTGAGTTTGATGTGTTCCTACATTAGGACAAGTAGCTTGCTGATAGAGTGGCTTGCTGAAGCCACTGACAGGAGAAACTGTTTTATTGTCTAAGAGAGTTCAAAGTGTCATAGGGACATAATAATTTGTGAGCTAATTATATAATGCTTAATGTGATTATTTCACAGAAAAGCAAACTACTTCCGAGGGACAGAAAGCAGTGCAGTGTGGAACTTGGACAAAATATGCAGAAGGAGGCATCTTCACTTCTCCCAATTACCCCAACAAGTATCCTCCTGACAGGGAGTGCGTCTACATTATAGAAGGTGACCAGCTGAAGAATGCTTATATTCAATCATCACTGTATAAAAACCCAAAGTGTTTTATTTTATTGTATGTGAAGAGAAGGTAAAGCCTATGTGACTGTGATAAATCTTTTCAAGAGACGAGATTTAGAGAAGCTCTCTCCCTGCCTTTTTAATTTTTTGTTTTGATTTGGTTTGCCATTTTAAAATTTTGCGGTGCATAGCAAGAAATGCTGAAAAATCCTTGATTTTTTTTGTCTGAAATCAAGTATATATTAGTTCAGGTGGTAAGTATGCATGACTCACTTAGTAATAAACACTATATAATTTATTCCAGGATATTCAGAGAATGAAGAGAAGGTAAAATACTGTAAGATGACAGAAGGAAGAATATTTTAAAATTAGTAAAATGTGAACACAGAAAACAAAAAAGTTTTTGAATTTCATATGAATTCTTTACATTCATCATAACTGAATCGGGGATGAGATTAAAGTCTAATATAGTAAGAGAAATGTATATATATGTAAGGCAAAGTATAGTAAGGGAAGTAATTCAGAAAATATCCATATAGTGAGTATAAAAATTTTCCATCTGATTGTTCATGAGAAACAAAAGTAACCTGATTAAAAAAAGCCCCAAGAAACAAAACAAAACCGGAAAAGAATAAATGTTAACACCAAACAGCTGTAAAACACATCTTTTTAAAAGTAGACAGTTGCTGGCATGGAGGTGTTATAAAGGCTAGAGGTGGATTACAAGCAAGTTAATGCAGTTTCTTTTCATCAGTCTTAGCACAATAGATGTTGAAAGGATTATTGTAAAAATAAGTCAGTGGAAAGTAATGGAGATTAGATACTGTCAGAGCTTAGTAGCAGAAAAGATGAATCAGGTACAGAATGTTAAGTCACCAGAACCAAGAAGGTTCATCCATGAGTTGTGAATACATGCAGAATACAACGCTGCTGCCTCTTCTATCCATGCTTGGTTGGATAGAATTATCAACTACAAATGATGGACCCAGCAATTACAGAAATAGTTATTTTACTAAAAATGCAGGTAGTACCAAAAGAGATTTCCAAAGGTGTATAGTTGAGTCAAATTGAACTAGCTGGTTTAGAACCCCTGAACTAGATCCTTTTAGAAACCAGTTTGCCTTTCCAAATCTAGTGTTGAGTTACTAAAATATATTTCATTAAAAACTTCAAGGGAAATGGTGGATAGAAAGTGTTTTGGTTAGGAAAATAAATCACAGCCAAATGATCGAGATCGCTGAATCCCACTCAAATGTTAGGTATCCTGAATGGAGTCAGAAGTAAAGAGGTGATTATAAATCATGGAGTCAGACAAACCCTTTAAAGAAAATTTATGTCTGTTCACTCTTCCCATTTGAGTCTTAAATTTAAGCAGATGTATGGTAAATATTTAAATTCTTTCATAGTTCAGTAATAGAGCTACAACAAAATTAAAATAGAAAAAAGCCAACACATAAATACATAGGTTTAATATGTACTCTTTAGCACTATATATTTTGTTATGTTGATCCAGGTGTCTTTTACATGTATTGATAAAACTATCTTTCTGACATTTCTGTGAGGATGGGAAGAAGCAAGCCTCTTGTATCTTCAAGGACCTGAAACACAAAGATATGTTTTATCATTAAAGAGAAAAGGTGTGAGGAAAAGGCAACATACTGTTTTTTTAAACACTAGTCCAGTATCTCAGGCCAAAAGGTGTTCCTCCATTTAGTAAGAAAGCGCCTGAAAGCCGTTTATTGTAAAGACCTTTGTGTTTATTACAGTAATTAAGTACTTATGAAAATATGTTAATAAGATGAAAGGTGGCAAAATATACTCAATATATTTTGAAAATATAGTTAATAAAGTGAAAGGTGGCAAAATACACTGCTGAAATAACCTGATTTAGAAGAGCTTAAATTGGAAATACCTAAGAGCAATTTAAGAAGGAAAGATTTACTCAGTCAACTTTTATGGTGAAGATGAATACCATGTTAATGAGTTTGGAGCGATGTGTAGTAAAAGGAGTAACCCAAACTTAACAGACATCTTGATATAATTTATGGGAGAAATCAACCTGGCAAAATCCAGTTGCTCATAATTTCTCATGACACTGATATTTTCTACTTCCTGCCCAGTCATAACAGTTTGGATTGCAACTGGGTATTTTAAAGCCCATGACAATAGCAGCTCTGTTAGTATATAATCTGATGAAAACCATGCATAATGCATAACATATTCAACTCTCATCTTTCCGTGTCTATTTCTGTCGTCTAAAAAGATCAGGAATATCTGAAGAAACATCACAAAAACAAACAGAGATGTAGTAAGATGTCTAAGAATTGATATTTTAAAATGTAGCAGTTTTAAAAAAAGGCAAAAGAAGAAACACTGAAGAACAAGAAACACTATTTGTTAGTTTTGGTCAGTTAGTTATCCATATTTATTCCTTTTTGCAACATATACAAATGACAGAATTATATAAAGAAGGCTAGCAAATGAAAACTTCTTCCCATACCTTTTATTTTCTTTGGAACTCATTTGGCATGAGATGTTGAAGTCAAAGAAATGCAAAAATAAATCCAAAAGATTAATTATTTTACTAATAGCAATATCTTTGAGGTCAGATAACAATCTTTATTGTGGACAATCCTTGCTAATCCAGGACATAAATATCAATTTTAGTGTAAGACAGAAACATCTCCATATGCGTCTTGTTCCTATATTTGTTATTGAGATTCAGAACCTTCAATTAGGTTCTATCTGCTGTTGAATACTGAAAAACAAACAAGGCGTACTGTCAATATCATCCATAATAGCATTCCCACACTGCTCTCTCTCCTTTGTATGTCTTAGAGAGTTCAGAAATCCAGGACTCTGTATACCATAGTGACGGCTGTATGATGTGAGTTTAAACCCATATATCAACCATCAGGTTCCTTCCTGCCTGCTTGCTTTTGTTCCTGCATTTTTTGCTATCAAGCACAGTCTGGGGCAAATACTTATGGCTTCCCTCAAAAACAATTCCTACTGACTTTATTGACCTGAGTGAGGACTTTAACATGTAGTGTATTGTAATAGTATAGAATTTCACCTCATAATACAATTTTTCCACCCATATTGTAGCTTATCTTGTATGAATGCAAGCCTTTTATAATTTCAAAATTACTTTGGTGAAGTAAAGGAGCTGGCAAAAATTGCCATGATCATAGACTCTGAGTTTCTAAAAGAGATGAGGATTTTTTCACTGTAGAGGCTTCTAGCCTAGCAGTCAAAAGCATAAGCAGATCAAACTCAAACAGCCAGAAGTTTCTTTTTCTTTTTCTTTTTCTTTTTCTTTTTCTCTTCCCTTTTCTTTTCCTTTTCCTTTTTTTTTTTTTTTTTTTTCCTTCTATTTTAGTAGTAATGGTAATTAACTGCTGGAACAACTAGGAATTTTAAAGCCCAGATTGGATGCCTTTCTAAACAAGTCCTTTAGGTCATCCAGAAGTCACAGGCTCAGTACAAAATTATTATGCTGTAAAGGAGCTTCTGGTGAGTTCTACCTGCCTTTCAAAATTCATTGAGAATTTGTTCTTTTATTGTCTCATTTGGCGTATAGAAAATAGGAAATAGCTGAGTGTATGCATTAAATTCCCTGTTAGGCCCAATTTCACTCTTATTTCATACATTCATGACTCCAACCTGGCAAAATTCACAACTGCCTGAAATGACCACAGTAGAGGCAGAATTACGCTTTACCAGACTGCAGAAAATTTGGCATGTGTGCTCCTAAGGGAAAGGAGCAAAGGCTTTTTTTTGTTAAAAATATCTGGCGAGTGGGATTACTCATACTTTACACAATGTATCTTAAGAATTGGTTTGGAAATTCTTTAGGTGAAATAATTGTAAGATTTTATCCATTCTCCAGTCTTTAATAATTAAATGTTGATTTAAAAATATAGGTATGGACTAAAATTGCTTTCTGGAGATATGAAATACCCACTTTATATTTTTGTGGACATTTAGATATAGCTGTCTGGAGGGCTTTCTGTGTTTTCACTGAAGATCATTAAACTCTTTTATCCTAGATCTTTCACAGGTGTTGGAAAGTGGTCATGTTATCACTGTACAAAGAATCTCTGCTTGAAGTAATTTTGAATTTCCCACTGATTTTTTTTTTTTTTTGTGTGTGTTCATAACAGTTTTCATCAAAACAAGAAAAGAATCCTCTTTTAAAAGGAATCCTCTTTTAAAATGAGGTTGTAGGTGTCTTTCTTATCAGTAACAGCTGGACATCCAGAAAGACCAAAGATTGTTGAAAACTGTCAGTAATGTAGCAGTTTAAATAGATGGGATAGGTATAGAGTTCAATTTCTCATTTCCATGCAGTAGATTGAGACAGATTTTTTGCTTAACTTCAGCTGTCAGATACACAGATTGAGAGGCTGATCAGAATTAAAATCCTAATTGTGTGGTTTTGCTGCAACTGTTTTTTTACCACAAGTTGGAAGCCAATGCCTTTTTTTCATTGAGTGTAAAGTCTCAAGACAACACTTGTGTAAGATAATTAGATGAAAAATATGAGGAGACAAGCATTAAGTAGTCTTTTCATGGTATTAACATTTTTGAAGAAAGACAAAGGGAAGTTAAATATGGAAGATTTTTAAGAGTTGAAGTAAAGTAATTTTGTGAGATAGCTCCAATATATTTCATTTGGACTTGACAACAACTTTTCCTAAACATTATAGCCACAGAAAAAGTTCTGAAGATGTGAGTGGGCTTTACCTGTGAATAAGAATACTGGAAATGACCATTCTATCCCTTCTTTTCTGGAGGGATCATATTCCAATCCAGTCTGGAATAATTGCAGGTTCTGGGCTTTTTGTTTGGTGGGTTTGTTTTGTTTTGTTTTTCTGTAGCTATACGTTCAGTATTATTAGTCATTATTCTGGACTTATTCTCACTGTATTTATGTAAGTTTTACCATGTGCACTTTTGCACACACTTTGATGCAAAAGCTATGGCAGAAGATGTGTGTTTATACAGTACCTGATCACATTAGCTTGTGTTTCGCATAGAAACCCTTCCTAAAACTGGAATATAAGTGATGATATCCTTTGTCAAAGTAATTTTACTTTTTGCTAAAAGCAAATTCAAGTTGGAAGTTTGAATTGTGTGTTTTTATTCCTTATAGTCATGTCTGGAAAGATTTGAATAATTTTATTTCTTAGGTAGATGATTGCAAAAACAATACCCACCACCCACCAATCCGTGTAACCTTCATATATTGTACTACATGAAGCTCAGAGGTGCTTTTAAAAGCATGTGGTGATAAGGTGCATGGATGCGTGTACAGCACCCCTTCTTTCCTTTGCCCAGTCTTTTGTGGTCACCACAGTCCGCAGCTAGAGAAACACAAAACTGTTAAGAGAAAGGAATTCATCCTGTTTGGACTGCCTCATGGAGTATGCTGGGACACCGGAAGTACCAATACCCAAAACAGGTCAGGAAATTTCATTGGCCTTAGAGGCTGGTTGATAGATGCAATAACACATGCACAGTTTAAGTCCTATTACCTTCCCAGTCAAGAACACAGACACAAACTACTCGCAATAAATGGTCCTTGACTGATGTGAACCACTACATCGTGTCTAAGAAAGGGTTTAGGCTATTCTGACTGGCATGGCCAGAAATGATGCCAGGAGATGATTTAAACATTTAAGGAGTGTGAACGGTCAGTAGTCCAGCCCCAAAGTTCAGTCCCCAGCCTTATTTTGAGGTGCAGAAACAGTGCTAATGAGTGATCAGTGCTCCATTCTGAAAGTAGAGCACCTTCTACACATGGGAGCTCTGTGGGAAAGTAAAAATTCTTTCTCAAGTAATTTCTGAGCTAACGGGATTCTTCCTGATCGTCGAGCAAGAACTGAGGTTCACTAGGAAAACCCTCATCTTGACTTTGTTGAAAAATAAACAAAAGCAGACAAAAGAAAGCTAGACTAATCCTATGATTGTAAAACTAGCTTTTTATGTGAGATTCAGAAAGCTACATGGTGGTAGTGGAAACTGTGCTTTTTTTCTTTTTCTCTTTCACCAAATCAATAGATCTTTTGCATAACTCTCTAGGTCTGATTCTCTCTTACCCACAAAACCTCCTTTTATATTATATTGAGGCTGTAATTGAATTTAGGGTTCCTTTTCAACACCAAAAGTAATATCAAATTACTGAGCTATAACTCAGAGGGGGCCTCATGCCCATTGTTATCACATATTACATGAGCCTTAGATTCAGAGAAGACCCATTAAAGGTTTAGTAACCAGCCAGCACTTAAAAGACTCCTGTTGGTATGAAATAGAGTAACAAAGGCCTAACTCAGGTAGTTTATAAAGGACAAATGTGTTATGTTAAGGGGATAAGACATTTCTGAAGCAGGTATCGCTTTGTTGCTGTGGAAAGCAGAGCAGCCATGTACTGTGTCTTCATATCTACTTCACAACATTAAACCATTACAATAAATCTTTAGGTAGGTTAATAGCATAATGTTTTAAGAATTAGTTTATGATTTTCAAGCTTTAATAAGCATTCTTAAGATTACTTGAAGAATTGTCAGGATGGAGTTTTTGATTCCTGACTCTGCAGTTCTTAGGTGAATGATGAGTGGTTCTCAACAAATCTCATTAAATGGAATAAAAGCATATAAAATATGATCCCATCTTGAAAGGTCTTAATTGTTCTCTTCTCTCCTAGTATTGCTTAGTTAATTCATACTTCACTAAGGGTAGCATGGATACTTTCTATATAAGCTTTATTATCTGATTTTAATTTTGTAAATTTTTGTTTCATACTTTCAAAGTGTTTTTATTTCCATATATTTGGTGCAATTACATGTAAAACTTTAGGTTTTGATATTTTGCGATTGAATTTGTATGTGCACAAAAATCACAAGTTTCCTGTAAATTGGTAAAAATAACAACCAGCCAATAGTAAGTACTTCCCTAAATGTGAATTCCTTCAAATTGAGAATAGAAGATAAGGTTTCTTTCTTATGTTAAATTAAATACTTCAATAAATATCAATCACCCAACCATATTACCATTGAAAACAAAGCTATTAAAATAATCTTTCTTCTCAAATAACATATTTGATTAACTTCTTCAATGTTTTGTAAAGAATAAGGCTGTATTTATTTACATGAAATAGCTGCAAATGTGATCTGACTGTGTGCTCTTCTGTAAAATCATAGTTTACCCAATGTCTTATTATTTAGTAAAGTTTACCTAACGTATTCTTATTTAGTCTATTTTAAATATTCTCTCTTCTTATGGGAGTAGTGAGCTCATCCCAAAAGACCAATTTAAACATTTCAAAATACATGCAAGATCTAGGTTCTTGTCACACTAATAGTTTTGCTGTCATTCCTGTGGAAAGATATGTAGAGGTGCTGCCGCTGGAGTTGCAGCAGTTTCCATGTTAAGCTTATGCACTTGGTTTGGAGTTTGATCTTGCATGTTTTCATGTGAAAAGAATGATAATTCAGGAAAGGTCATAACAATTTCAGGCTCTTCTAATATTTGTAAAGTGTAGGAAATGAATGATCCCATGAGAGGCACAGTAGGTGGTGGCACAACAAACCTTTGTCTTAGCAGGCTTTATCAGCAAAAGCTTATATTGCACTGTGATCTAGAAACTGGAGGCATACTCTTTTTGCATAGACAGGATTAAGCTATAGGAACAGCACACCCCGGGGATGCTGGATCTGTTAAAATTTGTAGACAAAACCTTGAGTATTTTTTTTCTCCTTTACTATAGTTCAACCCGTAACTTTATTGCTTTACACAGAAGATGCCAGGGAATATTTGTTTTAGAGATCATTCTGACTACCACTTGCCTTAGTATCTATGAATAGTTATGGGGTGTTTATGGCTAATTAAGAGACCATTCTAAAGTTCATTCAGGGTTTGCAGTAGAATGTTGTTTGCTCTTTAGGTAAATGTTAATTTTGCTTAATCCTTATCTGGTTTCTTGAGAATTCATCACATTTGTCCTTATGTTTCAAAAGAGATGATAAGCAATTCTGTGTAAAAACAATTGCACTGAAGCTTGTCATTGACTGCAGTACATAAGGAACAGAATTTGTCTTTCTTACTATAGAACAGTTCTGATAATATTTTTCTTCAGTTTTGCAAGCATTAGGAAAAAAAGTATTCCTATTAACATTCCGCACACCCCTAAATATAAAAAAACACTGTTTTTCCACATGCATAAGTTTCTTAGAAGCCAATATTTTCTAAACTGTATCTTGTTTTACATCATAGATACCTCCCTTAGTTTTTCCAAGAACTTCTGTCATGAGCACTTTTTAAAAGGAAAACAATGGACAAATAAGCTGATGGTGTAAAAAATCTATAAAAATATATAGGTACAAATAAGGAGTTATTAAGCAAAATATTATACTGCATACAAAATTGATATATCTGGTTTTCTTTAATTCTGTTTTAGGTTTGAAAATTCTTGGTTTAGAAAATAAAAAGATAATTTTCTTTTCACTTCTAGCTGCCCCTAGACAATGCATTGAACTACACTTTGATGAAAAATATTCCATAGAGCCTTCTTGGGAGTGCAAATTTGACCATATTGAAGTACGAGATGGACCTTTTGGCTTTTCCCCAATCATTGGACGTTTCTGTGGACAGCAAAATCCACCTATGATAAAATCCAGTGGCAGATTCCTATGGATTAAATTTTTTGCTGATGGTGAGCTGGAATCTGTCGGGTTTTCTGCTCGGTATAACTTTACACCTGGTGAGTACAAACCATCATTGTTTCTGAAAGAAAAAGCTTAGCATAGTAACTTAGCTAATGTTGTAGTGTTGTGCTGTTGAATAACATCTTTAACTGGAACTATGTTTATTATCAAAGAAAGTATTAGCAGGTGGGAAAATGATAGAAGGTACATATATCTTTTGCTTATTCAAGTAAAGCTTATCTAAAGAAGACATTTTCAAAACATTTATATCCAAGATGCATATATTCAGCTTCTGTGGTGTTTAAAAGAATTGTTTTCAATTGAATTTATTATAGAAAATAATTCAAAATGTTTCATGGGAAGATGTGTGTTTTATGCTTGATTATTACAATGTGCAGCAATTCTCTTAAAATAATTACTGATAAAGTATTCTAATTAAAAAAAAAAAGTAATTACCTTAGAAAATTCAATCACTGCTTTTCCACTTCACCAGTCATTTACCCACATAAGGAGTGGAATAGTTCTCCCTTCTCAATAAAGCAAACTATTACAAGTATTACCAGAGGAAGTGTGAGGTTCAAATAGTAAAATGCATTGAGTATTTTTCTAAAAAGATGTAAATCTTAATTGTAATTGTACAATTATTGCTTGTTACTTTAAAAATTTAATTCAGTAAAGTAAACCAAAATTCATAGTCATACTTTCCATTAATTTCTCTTCTCCCCCACTTATTAACAAAAGATTGCTGATTTTAAATTTCTTTTTTGGCTGGAGTCACACTCTACTGCACTTCTGGATTTGATGTATTTCTGTACCTTCTTACGTATTGAGTGATGAGTCATACCTTAATATAGCTTGCTCTAAAGCACTGTAATTATTATGTAATTTTGTCTATTATGTCACTATTGTTTCATCTAGATTATTGTATTAGGTGGAACAATATTCTTTAGCATATCTGCTAAAATTAACAGGCTCCAAATTCTGTTGCTTAATTATTCCAGTACCATCATAGAAGATTGCAGGACTACTTGAATTTCCCTCTCTGCAGTTGTCTTTGCCTAATGCAAGGAAAATGGTTCTAAAATAGTTCTACCCAACATAGTTCAATTTTCTTTTAAGTGAAAGATGCTGTCTTCCATAAACATACTTAGAAAGTTCAAACAGCAACAGAACAAAGAGTTTCTGTAGCAAATAAACTAATAGCCAGATATATGTATCTATGGTAAATGAAAAGACAATAGATGCAATTTTCTATATCCACACATACTCTTTGAAAAGTGACTTAAATTTGTATCTTTCAATTACCATGGCTCTGTAGGCATTTGCAGTTTTCCTTTCCACATCCACCAAAAGTTCTTTGCTTTGAATTTCATGTGCTCTTTGTTTCAAACAGTTATGTATTAAGGTTGAAAAGATGTTCATAGCACAATCTGCAGTTTATTCTGTCTAAAGACTCCCAAGTGAAAAACAATTTCATGGACCATGTTTTATGCTCATTCTTTTTCTACTATGTAAGTTGAATTTCTACAGAGATCAATGCTGGTAAATTGTGATAGCAGCATGAATTATTCCAGATTTCAGATGAATATCAATGTCTTCTTTTTTTTGAAGCTCTGTAAGCTATAGAGGGTTTCTAGAAATATTGGCCAAGTGAAAATGTGATTAATCTGACAAGTGCAAAACAGCACTGCTTCCTCCTTGATCATCAGTAATGAGAAGCAGTTCTCATTCTTCATGATTACTTGACCAGTCCTTTACTACGTAGGCATGAAAAAAGCTTGACATTTTGAGATCTGTTGTTCAAATGTGTGCACTGGGATTAGGCACTATGAACTCATAAAAAAGACCTATGGCTTTCAGGAGTGTATAAAAAAGCAGCATAGAAAGGAATTGCCTCCAGAAATTATCACCTTAACAGTTCAGATCTTAGGTAGTGACAATTTAGGAAATTTAATTATGAACAAAAGAGAGATCAGAAGAAAATTTTCAGCTATCCTCTCTTCAGTGAGCATCAAAAAAAAAAAAAGTATCTAGAGCAAAGATACACTTGGAAATTGCTGGTGCCTAAAGCAGCTGAACACTATGAGGAGATCGTTTGTTGTACCATCTCACTGAGAGCAAGCAACGCACTCTGCCTCTCTGCAGTCTGCAGAGGAGGCTTTCTTCATCCCAGTGACAAGTGCAACAGAATTATTTCTTTAGTACCAGCAGTCTTTGATGTTCTCCAGCTGTGTGGTTCCTACCCACCACTGTCACATTCCTCAGCTACTACTATTGCATTTGGTATCTTGATGGAGGTTCTGGTTTGTCAATAAAGACAAGAAATGTGATGTTGAATGTGTGGTTGTGTAGCAAGATTTAAAATAATTACTTAAGCAGATTTGATTCAATTGAAGCTGCAATCATTTATTATTATTTGAGTAGTACCTGGAGAAGCAGGGAAAGAAATTATTTACTTAGGTCTCCAGGGTGTAGAAAACTAGCTAAATGAATGAAGTTGAAAAAAAAGAGATCAATTAAGGTATCAGGAAAAATGTTCCATTTGAGGATCTATTAGTCTGTGCAAATGGAAAGAGCCTTGTCACCTGAAGCATTTTAAAACTAGTTTGGAATAAGCCTGGTGAAAAAAAAAATCATCTAAAGCAATCCTAAGGAATAGGCTAATTATTTTGCAATTACTAAAACTTTTCTGTTTAATAATTTCTTTGACTCTTTGACTCGTTGGTATTAAAACGGTTGGAACTCCATTCACCAATGCAAAAGGCCACTCAGCGGGTCACTTAGTTCTTTCTTGCTTTTACTTTGTGTATCTTTGGGGCATTGAAATGTCTACACCTGAAATTTCATCACACATCTCTGGGTCAGTTACCCTGATTTTTCCTAAAAAGTCACGTTTCAAGAGTATTTTCCAAAATGGTATTAAATCACTGTTCTCTTTAGAAAAAATCAGGTATGACTTCAAGGGGACTTACCTTCGACAACCATTCTTTAAAATGAAGAATTTTTTTTAGTGTAGATAAAAGTTCAGACAGAGAGATGTTTATTTGACCTTTCTTACTCAGATAGAATAATCAGATTTCTGTTTATCCTGGTCCCTGATTTTGTAGGACAGTAGCTTAAGATAGCACATCATTACCTTCAGTTCCTTCATTTAGTAGAAGCCATCTGGGTTTTTATTTAGTCTCATTAATATAAACGGTCAATCAGTAATGTTTTCCGTTTGACTGCCTGGTAATGGAAAAACAAAAAAAGCTTTATACTCTTCTGTCCCGAAAAGTGGAGTGTAAAACACTGCCTAATCAGAATAACAGGACTTTTACATCCCCATATAAGTGGTACAAGTAGCTGTAGAATGTCAGAGTAATAGAATAATAACGTCATTTATTTTGAAGAAAAAAAATCAAACCCACCGCAACAAAAACCCAAAAAGACAAATAACTCAAATTCTTCTTAATTAGGAAATTTCCATATTTTAGGACTCATGAAATATTTAACATGAATTTCTAAAAAACCAGATAAGATATTGTGGAAATGTGTTGCCATCTAACGTACATCTTCTGTGTAAGGAAGGGGTATTTCCCAGGCATCTGGAACAGCTGAATGCTTGTGGGACGTTGCTTACTTGCTTATATTTATTTATTTATTTATTTATTTATTTATTTATTTATTTTTCGTTTATTTATTTTTCATTTTCTCTTCTGACCTCAGTCTGAGTGCTTCTAAGTTGACTTCAGCAGTAGCAGCAACTTTTAACCTACTTGTAATTCAGCTGTTTTGGAAAAACAGTAAACAGTCTCAGAGCCATGAGTCTTTGAATGAGTCAGTCTTTTTTCCTTTGGAATAGGAGTTGGTTTTTATGAGAAATTACTCGTACTTCTTCATTCAAACTTTTGAGTCAGAAACTACTGATGTCAAAAAAAAAAAAAAAAAAGTTGTGAATATTTTTTTATTTATTATACTGAGATTTATAGCTCCCAGCACTTCCAATTGTTATAAACAGCTTCTTTGAGTTAGGAGCGTCTAGTTCATACACACACTCAACAGTCACGCACTTCATTGCTATTTACAATGCATTAGGGCATCTGGTCTTGTGAATGAGAAGGAGTCCATGTAACATCTAGCATGATGCCTTTGCATATTACATTAAAAATCATGATCAGCTACAGAAATACTGTATTTTTAAGGGAATCTGATTTCTGTTGTGCTGCTCTGTAGATTCCATTAGCTTACAGTAATTGTAGGATTAGGCCTGAAGTATTTCAATACCATAAATGTGAGAATGCAGTGGAATAGTATGCTATTTTGAATTTCAAGTGAAAAATAATTCTTCATGTGGAGCAAATGAGTATCTAAAAGATCTCATGGAATTTTCAGGTCCCATATTACCTCTTGTCATTACATACTTCTATTTTTCTTTCAAAAATACTCAAGAAGCAACTTTAGAACTTCCTGGTTTAGAAATCCCTGCATACTGGGACTATGATATTACTAACAGAAAGAAGCTGAACAATTAAGTTCCTATCCTGTTGAGCTTTGATTAAAAATAAGAGCAATAGAAATATAAAATATAGTTTTAAGTATTCTAATAAGAAAGAGAAAAAGAAGACAAATCTGCATTAACTAGGCATATTAGAAATGTATTTGTATTTACTGTAGTAATGCTACAAGGCATGTAGTGTTGCCTTTGACAGTGGGACTGCAAGGAGCAAGATTTCAACTCATGCCAAATGTTTAAATTCATATCCTTCTGTTGATAGATATTAAGAGACTTTCAGAGTTTATTTTATTTGGGTATTTTCTGTTTCAGCTACTGTTATGGAAAACCTGTTCGAGAATCCAAATTATTATGAATGTTCTTCTGATTTCTTACCTAAAATTTTTCATAGCCAGCTTATGTCTTTGATTATCCCAATGTTAGTTGTTAACTTTGAAACCTTTTTTCTCATCAGGACTATATGCTACTGTGCGATCAGCTTAGGGATGGCAGTCATCTTTTTTTAAGATGTCAGTTTCTTTCTCTACATAAGCCAAATATTTATATAGGTTTTTTCTAACATAGGCTTTTTTTTCAGTACCACCCCTTGTCCCTCCAAGAATCTCTTTTCTGTAGCTGCTCCACAAGTTGAACACAGACTTCTAAAGAAGGATACTCCAGGATACTGTGCCGCAGTGCAGTTTTCTTTTCTCCCTACACAAGAAACATCCTTTTTTATCACTAATAAAGGTGGTTATGCTGTTGCATTGCTAAATATTACTTACAGAGGAGCCACATTTCTCTGCAAAAAGTCTGTCCAAAAAGTCTGTCCTTCTGTTCCTGGAAGGAACCTTTAACAAGCTCAACATTTTTAGATTAAGCTGCATTTTTGCAACAGCACTGCCATAATTCTCAGTATAATTTATATTATTACTTGTTATAGAACAATTTAAACTAAATCTTAGAAGTAGGAGAGGATTTTCCTTAAATGCATCTTTTTCTTATGCTCTTTCTCCTAAGAATATTTGCTTTATGCAAATACTTATACTTAGCTTAACCTTATGCCTCATACAGATTTATCCTTTGCTCTTGCAAAATGTGGAAATAACCAGTGTTTCTGTGAATTTGTTTCCCCTATTAATTCTTGATTTTTCTGTAATATTTGTGAAGCACCTTGAAATGGCAGAGCAGGGAAGACAGTATGGAAATGGTACTGAGCAGCAAACCTGGGTAGTCACCTACTACAAGTGCTTGGAAACAATCTGCTTACAATGAGAATTCGCACTACTAGCATGCATATTCGGAGTAGCACTTCCAAAACCTGTTTTTAAGCATCTTAATTGGTAGTACTCATTCAAACATTTTAACACGTGTTTCTTCAGGGGAAAAAATGAGAAACCTCCTGCCTCGTGTATAATAAGTAAAGAGTTTTTGAACACTCTGCAAAGTTGTTCCAGATCATCTGACTTCCTTATTTGGCATATTTTCTAATAGCTGTTACTGGGATGCACTTCTGGCTGGTTGTGCTGGGGCCTCATCCTGGCAACATTGTTGTCTGTTAGTTTCTCAGTGACTTTGGAAATGTGGATGTTTGCAGAGATTTTGCTGACGTTGAAGCAATTCTTTTTCTTCACTTATATTAAGCCATTGAATTTTCATCTTTATGTATTTTATCTATAGGTTTCTGACGTGTTACAAGTATAGCCAATAACTCTTGATAATCACATCAGTGCTTTTTGGCCCTTCTGTTAGGCAGAGAAATTATTTTTTATTCTAACCACAGATTTACAGGTGGTCTGATTCTTTAGCTGTCCGTATAGAAAATTGTACTTTTGTGTTAGATACACAGCCATGCTCACATAATTTATTTTCAGTCACACCTATTTTTTTATTTTGATATTTGAATAGATTCAAGTAACTGTGATTGCTAACTTTTTTTTTTGTTGTTGTTGTTGTCTGTTCATTTAATGAAGTATTTCTCAATTCAATCAGCAATAATAAGGCTCCTTACTTGCATATTTAGCTTTCCTTAAAAGCTTTATTACTCTTTGAGTAATGCTTCTAGGTAATTCTCCTTAAAGAAATCCATACAATCACTTGTTAGAAAGCTCCTAGTGCTTTCTAACTAGTAGAAAGAGTTCTTGCCCAATAATTAGTAGCTGTGATTGTGCACACTGTAGTCCTTGGAAAAGTCAGTCATGTTTCTATTTCTAGAACTGAATAGTTTTGCATTTGCAATATTCAGTAAATTAAAAAATGTCCTCTCTTAGCCTTTGTTGTGCATACACAACTGTTTAGCACTGGTTCATTTTTGAGGATAATATTAATATTTTTTGTAGATGTCAATCCAGAGAGTTTTTTTTGCTTATCAGTACTGTAGTGTAAGTTATTGAATATTGTTTTGTACATTTGCAGTTCTAGTAGCTGCATGTTAATATGTCTTTTGTGCTATTGATGGCTATGACATATGTTGACTTGTTTACTGTCTGTTGAGAAATGCAGACTATTCAATTTTTTCATCAGATATCACATTTGAGCTTCTTTGCTTCTCAGGTCCGAAAGTAAGATTGTGCTTCCTTCAACTTTGATAGAAATTTTGTCCTAACTAAACTTTTATCTGGCTCATTAGAATATCTACACCTTTCGACTGTTTTTCTTTGGGAAAGGCAATGCCAATAAATCATTTCTGTTCAATTTATGTTCAATGCCTAGATATTTTCAATTATGCTTTTTTTGTTTGTTTGCTTTTTGTGGTTTTGATTGTTTGTTTGTTTTGTGGTTGTTTTTTTTTTTTTTGGTAGCAAGTCCAAATGTTAGGTATTTTTAATTTTTTTCTCTGCAAAACCTGTTCATTTCCCCAAGGCCTTCACACCAAATAGGAATAACAGCTACTATAATTTAACACTGTAATCCATCAAAAATCTCTGAAATTACTTTCTGATATGCCCAAGGATAATTCCAAAAAACAGTTGCTTAAGCTTACTATACTCAAATGCTGCACTGACAAGTTACTAAATTTAGTCCCAATTTAACAAAGAACTTCAGGAAACCTACATTTAAGCATGCTCCTAAGCCAAGGCAATCTCTTAGTGTGGATGCTTACTTAATGGTAAGTACATTTAAATACTGTCTTTTACATTTTTATCTATTAAACTAAGTCAAAATGAATTTTTTGTTTACTTGGATGGCTGAACTACTATTTCTTGAACTCCTCTAATGAGTTAAAAACTAGTTTTTTTATCTTTACACAAGTTATGTAGTAGATACATATATATCAACTGTTTGTGGTTTTGATCAATATATAGGCTTGAGTAGGTTCACTAACCTCAATTTTCACTTCTTTTCATATTCTGTCACATAGTACATAGTAAGCTGTGTTTTTGCTGGTTAGAACATCATGATTAGTAATTTGTCTGTCTTCCTGCTGTTCTTACTCTAGATAGCCTTGTCCCTAAAAAATCATGTCAGAATTTTCTGAAAAAAATTATTTTCTCTATGCAAAAATGTATGTTTTTCTTAAACCATGCTTAGAACAGAATTCATTCAGATAAGTTTTTTTCATCCAACTCAGTATTTCAATCAGGTACGCAAATTGTAAAATGAAGTGATACTAGTTCTGCAAACCTCTTCATTGAGTACTGGTTCCACTCCTTAGATTTTAAATTTAAACATGAAGTTTTCAGTAGATTTTTTACTACATTCCCACTACCTAAACTTGTGTTAGTGCATAATTGCCAAATCATCTATTTAAAATAAAAGTGGATCAGTACTTAAAGACAACTTTTTTGAGAGGGACAATTATAGAGGTCGGTGGTTGTTGTTTTTTTTTTTTTGTTGTTTGTTTGGGTTTTTTTATGTGCTCTTTTCTCTAAAACTGGAAGCTAAACTCCAACATAAAAATCTCCACAAACAAGACATACCTACAGAAAGCCAACATGATCTTTAATATTTTGCTTTTTCTGAAAAAAATCTCATCTCTTCGCTTGCTGATTTAGGAACTTAGTAGATGTCAGGACTGAGGAGTAGTTGCCTTTATTGCATACCTTCCCAATAATGAGGAAACTCAGATCTCTTGAGCCTGAGCTAGTTCACTTGCAAGCCTTTCAAAGAATGAGGTCTGACTTAGAATCATAGAATCATAGAATCATTAGGGTTGGAAAGGACCTTAAGATCATCTAGTTCCAACCCCCCTGCCATAAGCAG
>JBCJKH010047868.1:7961-22004 GCA_039877255.1 Loriculus beryllinus | reverse complement strand
ATGTGTGATGAACTAACCACAACCCCTATTCCCCGTTCCCCTGCACCGCTGGAGATGAGGAGGTAAAGAAAATAAGGAGTAAAGTTAAGCCTGAAGGGAGGTGTGGGAAAAGGTGTTCTAAGATTTGGTTTTATTTCTCATTATCCTATTCTGATATGATTGGTAATAAATTAAACTCATTTCCCTAAGTCGAGTCTGTTTTGCCCATGACAGTAATTGTGGAGTGATCTCTCCCTGTTCTTATCTTGACCTATGAGCCTTTTGCTATATTTTCTCTCCCCTGTCCAAGCTGAGCGGGGGGAGTGGTAGAGCAGCTTTGGTGGGCACCCGGCATCCAGACAGGGCCAACCCACCAAAGTGGCTTTCTTGCTTCTTTGCATTTCTGTTTGCACCCTGTCCAGATTTAGGCTCCTTTTCTGCTTGGCTTTGCCCTTTGAACAGACCCCAGTGCTCTTTTTTTACCAAGAACTCAGTACTGGCTCTTCCTTAAAGCCAGAACTGAGCTTGAATTTTCCCTTTTGACATTTAAAGTGATGCTGGTTTGGAAAGTCCCCCCCTCACCCAGAGAAAAGTTTGGACTTTTTATTGGAAAACCAAAAAATATTCAGTGTTTGGCAACAAAGGGATTAGTCACGTCTCAGAACTACAAGCCATTCTTTAATGCTCATCAAAAATGTTTTTTTTTTTTTTTTTTTGTCTGAAAATGTTTAGTTGCCGTAAACAGAGGATTGGGGTTTTTTTGGTGTTTCCACAAAATGTTGAAAATTTTCATGGAAAGCAGCTGTTGTGGGTAAAAGAAAAAAAAATTAGACACAGTGATCGCATAAAAGTACCCTTTTTAGTGGTCGATTGAGATGTTTTGATGGAAAATTTTGACCAGCCTTGCCTTAAGACCTTTTATGGTGCTGTTTTATGAGAGGATTAGACTCAAACACTCTATCTGGGTTCTTCACCTATTTCAGTTTATACTTCATTTTGTCAACTTTTTCACTATCCTTGGGTCTTTAATCTCTTCTCTTCTGATATTTACAATATTTATTTGCTTGTTTTATTTAAAATGTTTTGTTTCCTTCTAGTAACATCAGGGTATCTTAGTTACAGGTTTGTTGTTGATGTGCCTGTTGATCCAGGCTTCCAAACTCTGTTACAACAGTTGCTCTCAAAGGGCTGCTTTGGTTGCATGGCACTAGGTCTTTAGGACATTTCAGTGTTGCAGACCTTCAGGGCTCCTTTGATGTGCCCCAATGGTACAAGGCTTACTTGCATCCTTGCAGCATCTTTATCCTTGGACTTGGCAGCACACTCAGATTCCTGTCCCCTTTGGTGCTTCACTATTGAGGAACTTCCATTTTCTAGCAAAAAATTTTAATAGTCACTAATTGAAGGAGCCTCTACTTGGTGTTGTTGTATTATTACCAATCTTCATGGTGGTCAAGTTGTGTGTCTGCCATTTTGGCTCTTAGTCTCTTTCTGCCTCAGCTCACGTCACCTGTTCTGCCCTGGGACTGTGCCCTGAGAGGCACCATCCTTTCTATGGGCTCCTGCTTCCACAGCAGGACTGAGTAGGTCCTAATTTTGGCAAACTGCCCAAACGAATTCCAAATTATGATGGCTTCTGGTATCCCACAGGGAAAAGCACCCTGGGGATGCAGGACCATGGCTGTTACAGGAACTTGGGGCTTCAGAAAGATAGAGACACTTTTGACTTCTTCCATAATTAGCCAATAGCAATGGTGTGTAGAAAGCAGGCACAGAGTTGTGTCGGTGTCAGAATTGCATGCTAATCATTTCTTTTTCTTTAACACCTTGAAGATCTCCAGGGAAATGGCGAGTTAATTTAGCTGATTGGTGTCATCCCCCGAAATGTGTTTACTAGAACCAAGACTAATTAGCTATCCAGACAGTATGTGAATGTAAACATGTCTGCTTTTATTTCCCTTCAACTTCCATCTGATCTCCCTTAGTTGCACCTTCAAGCAGTAACACACTAGGAAGTTTGCTGTCAGTCTCTGGAGCAGGGGCTGCAAGGGAAGGGTGGTTTGCTGCAATGTGCAAGGTTGTGATGGACAAAACTCAGGCTCACAGTGTGCTGTAGTGGCAGGTCTGAGTCTCCACCATCTGTCAACTGAGGCAGTTTTAACTCTAACTCAGAAACAACTGTAAAAGCCATACAAGCTAGGCTTACCTATACCCCATCCATACTTTTAAGGGATTTAGGAAAGTGTCATTTTTCCCCACAGGCAGTCAAAGCCCCGATTCCACTATTAGAGGCAGGGCAATCAGCCTATGTAGGGCATTGGCTCAGACCAAAGCGCGAGATTCCTGCATGAAACTAGACAAGTACAGGTTGTCTCGGCTCTGCCTTTCTTCAGCCTTGCCAGGATCCCTGTGTGCAGGCTCAGGCAACATCCAGGCTGAGCAGTGACCAAAACATTCTGCAGGCAACAACATTGTGCTTACTGTGGTGCTTGGTCCCACTGTGCCCCCTGGAGCACTCAATGCGAATTTTGATGGCAATATTTGAAATGAGAATGACCAGATCGTGAGGTATTTCTAATAACCAAGGACATGCTCTCAGCCAGTGCCTGTGCTGGAGAAAAGATATTTTGGCATCTTTTCCAAAACATTCTTCTTAAAGCAGTCAGAGAGGCAGAGTTTGATCACCGTGACACTGGTGCAAGTCCAAAGTACCTACCGTGAGTGACTGAATTAGGCTAGGTTCACAGCAGGGTAATGAGATCAGACCCTGACCCTCAGTGACTGCTCTGGTCTGCAGTAGGCATATATGATTCCTGTTTGAAAATGGCAGGGGCTGCAGATAAAAAGGATTGTCACCTTTCTGAGTGTGTTTTACAGGAGACTTAACTGTCTGTTGAATCTTTGTGATTGAAAACCACCTGATTTCTGTCTTGTTTCAGCAACTGGTGGTGCGTTGCAGGTGGCGAATTGCAGGTGGTTTGCTAGGGTAGCCACAGCAGTACCCTGCTGCAGGCTCTGGTTCTCCTGAGCACAGCATGGGGAGCTGGCAGCCTTCTAAAGCATGGCAAAACCTGACACCATTTCATGCTGCAAAGCTTTGAGGAAAAGCCCATTTCAGAAAAGTTCAGTTCCTTATTTTTAATGTCTTGAAGATGGCACAGTCATCTCGGCATCAGAAGTTCTCATCAGACTGTGTTTCTGGGACATCACACATTTATTCATGTTTGAAGTATGTGATGGGTGGGTTTTAAATCTGTACATGAGGAACAAAATACCGGTTCAATGAGAGAGTGCAAGAGATCAGAGCTTGTGAAGACTGCATTAAAGTGCCAAGAGATGGAATAGCCTAACGGCACTATGAGAAATATTCTTTACAGGAAACATAAACAGCCCTTCAAAAAGCAAATTGACAATGGCTGAAAGCAAACCAGGGAATCAATGTGCCCATAGCCCTGAGATATGCTCATCTGAGGGAGGCAGAAGTAGGCAGCAGCAAGTATAGTGGAGGCTGGATGAACATTGCTAAATATGAACCTAAAGTAATTTAGATTAACTTTGGTAACGAAGTTTTAAAATCAAATTTTCCTGTGCTGATATTTTTTAGTGTTTCCTTCGCTGTGCTTCCTAAATTGAGAACTTACATCCTGCACTTAAAAATAAATAAACCTGTAAAGAGATTAATTTAAAAAAGAGTCTTGTTTGTGAGAAATGTATGTTCTTAATCGTAGCTTGTGTTCTGGGACAATCCTTCAGTAATTCTGCCTTCTGGCTGTGGATTTTCCCATCCTGTCTATGACAGGATGTCCTAATAAGTCCCAGGTTTCAAGGGGAAAAGCCCTTCTGTATTTTAGGGAGGCTTGCTTTAAGAGAAAGATGCAGGCAGATCCACCCAATTCCCACATCCGGCTTCTGCCACGCCATCCCGTCCTGCTTGAAAAATAATTAGCAGCAAAATACAGAAGTTTAGCTGAAACAGTGAGAGCTTAGCATTTGAGCCTGGCTTTGATGTCCTGTTGGGGTTAGTGAGAGAGGGTATTCAAAGCTCTCAGTTGTGGTTTGGGTCTGTGGCAGGCACATGCCACACTCCTTATGCCTGTTTGGTAACTAGAAAATTATTGCTACCTAGAAGGTCAAAGGCTCAGCTTTAAAAAACAAACAAAGAAGTGCAGAATGGGGTTTCTGTAGTGCCTGGGCCTGCTGGGTAGACACAACGAGGGTTTGGTGAGGACCTGACACTGTGTGCTGCTTGCTGCCCCTGTAGCACAGGCTGCAGGGCTGCAGACCCTGGCCATGCAGGCATGGACAGCATTCAACACCCATCCTCAAGGTGGAGGCCAACACCTCTTTGCTGGGCTAGCACAAACAACAGATGGAAAGGGAGGTGTATTGGCATCGGCTCTGCCAAGTGTAAGCTGAGGTCTCCACTTGAGCTGGTGATGTCTGGAACCAGGAAATTAAGAGCAATGTTTATTGAGCAAATACTTGGATGACATGCAGGGTTGTGCCTGAGGAAAGTCCTATTATGACGACTTGAAATCAAAATATTAGCCTGTCAGACAAACACTGAGAAACTAGGTAACAATAATTCATTCTTTTCCCTTCTGAAATAAATCATTATGAAATTTACATTCACTAGATCAGTAACTGAGAAAACTCTTTAAAAATGGGATTTAGACACCCTGATAAATCCAGCAGGACATTACCCTTCTGAAGTATGCAAGATACTCCTTGGCGTACTGCTTGTTACTTGACACAGACATTAAATGTGGTTTATCTGTGAAAAGGGAGAGGGAGATTAACAAGACCAGCAAAAATGATGAATTAACTGACCGTGATGAGGTGCTCTTGCGAGTGAGCTACCGTAGTGAACAGTTTTGTGAAAACAAGAAATATTAAAGCTGCATCTCTGGGGAGGATGGAAGTGTTATGACTATAGACAAGGATTTTGCTACAGGGCCTGCAACAGACTCTTTCCATGGGAATGGGAAACAGGCTTTTTATAGGACCCAGGGGAGTCCTGTAGGACTCAGGGCTTCAGGGTACCTACGGTCGTATCCTATAATCATGCAGTCACATGTTGTACAATCCTAAGGCATGACGTCTCTAACACTGGGCATGATATTTTGGCAAGATACTTAGCATGTTTGCTTCAAATGTAGACTCAGCTTTTTCCAAGGTTCCTTGGGATTTCTGAGTGACTCAATTTCGACAGAGCATCAGAGGCTTTGGACACACTTGAAAAAGACTGAATACAAGAACGCAGCATTGGCCTGAACAAAGTTAACTTAGTTAAACAAATTTAATTTGAATTAAACAGACTTTCTAAGACAATTTAGTGAAACCAGTGCATAGCTGTGAATATGCATGGGTGAACACCAGAGTCTTCCAGAGATGTGAGGAGAAGTACGATGGAGCCAAAGTGCTTAGGGACAAGCAGCAGAGAAGCTGTTGGGGGAAGGACAGTATTTTCTTCCTCCACAAAGCCCTTGTTTCCTGTTTGATTTTGGACACAAGTGTAAAATTGCTGTTAACTCCTCAGGGGCATTGGCCCCTACAAGTAAAAAGTGTCAAGGCATAACGGGGTGTTGCATGTATTCAATGCTGTGGTGCTGCCTGTACTCCACTACATATGCAGCTGCTACCTGTGGTTTGAATGGCGTAGGCTTCAACGGTTTAAGATCAGACCTATCCCCAACACCAGGTTATTTAATTGTGGTCATGATTATTAGAGTTAAAACCCACTATGGTACCATGTTGCAGTCGGAGTCCAAGAGATAGGCTGAGATTAACCATGGTGAGGAGAGTACTTTTGCTTCCAAAATACAAATAAAAATTCCATACTCTGTCAAATGTAATGGTTTAGGCTGACCCAGAAAGAATGCAGCTTATGTTAATGTTTCTTCCCAGCTAAGCTATGATCGCCAGGCTCTGTTTGTGACTGACCTGTTTCTTACAACTAAAGGCCTGGGGGAGCTCAAGGATAGCCCAGCAAGGACTTAGGTTTTGGTAGTAGTCAACAGTGGCTTAATGCTTACAGTGGGGGTCCAAGTACACATACCGCTTTCCTGAACACTCTCTCCCATTTGCAGTTTGAGGACTTCCTAAGGCAGGAGAGGCTGTAGTACACTGATCCACCTCAAGTCCCCACTTGAGGCCATATGCACTTCTCTCATCCATGGTTTAAGTGCACACCCTGTACTAAACCACCCTCTTTCACTCGTTTTGATCTGGCTACCAGCTGTGAGCTCCGCAGCATGCACTGGAAAAGGCCGTGAATGGACATTTCCTACTCACCCTTCCCATGCTACTTGATTTTTGATTTTTTCCACTCTCAGGTCTTCTGTTTTCCAGGCTAAAACATTCTAGGGCATTCAGCTGCTCCTTGTGTGCAAACTACTCTGTACCTTTGACCCTCCTTGCTGCTTTTCTCTGAACCTCTTCCAGTTTCCACTATATCTTTTTTAAGATGTGGGGGTGGAAGAACAATCCGGACCATACAAAGTGTCCACGATGCAAGCCTGTCATGGCTTTATACAGTGGGAAATGCTGCTGAATTAGCTTTTGGCTCAGCCACACCAATCTGAATGGTAGTGCAGACAGAGATGGACAAAGAAGCTGTGGTGGGGATGGACTGTCTGAGAAAGGGCGAAGTGCTCCTGAACAGTGTAGGAGCCCTCTGCCCAGGAGACCCTATCAACCTGGCAGGCAGAGCTACTGCAGACTGATCCTGGAGGAGGAAGAGAAGGAAAGGACAGTCATGAGATATCTGTTCCTTTTCCTCTGAAAAAGCCTGTAAGCTGTGATGTACAGCTCCTCATCCATGGCTGGATGCTCTGTGCAGGATCAAAGGAGATAGACAGAACACAGAATGGGCTGTTTGTCAACTGGCATGGCCTTGAACAAGGCTGGTTTGATAAACACAACAGACTTAGGAAGGGAAGAGACCTCGTAGATGTCTGGAGGCAATAGAGGGAGACTGCTTGTAAAGTGGCCTGTAAAGGTCTGGTGCTGGAGCCTATGAAACCCTTTCATAGGCACTTGTACAGGCCACCCAGGAAACAAATCTACTGGGATTATGTCTTTTCCAGTTTCTGGGAGAAGGGGTGAGGGAGGAAAAGAAAAAAAGAAACAAGAAAAAAGAAAAAGAAATGGATGCAAACTTGTCCCATTTACTGGGGACTTTATTGCCATAAGCGTTCATGAATCAAGAGTGGTCTGGTCTGTATTCTGTGTACATGCAGCACTGAAGATGCTGGAAACCTGGCTTGTTTGAGTTGTCTCTTCTGTAAGACGTAACTTCTCTGATATCAGGTAAAGGAACAGAATTGCATTCTAACCTAATTTATTCCCCCCAGCATGTGAAACACATGTTGAAGAGCTAAAAATCACTTGTCCAATGGATGAAAAGTCTTGGTAGTTACCTCATTTTACAATGAGCAAGGTTTTTGAAGAATGGACACTAACTATTTTTCCTCAGCTTCAGAGAGCTCAAGACACCGGATCTCAGCTGCTGCTGCTCCGACTGTGTCATCTCTGACTTCAGCAAAGTTACACCAAAATACTCCAACCAGGGAGACGGCCCCCAGTCTGGTTCATGCTCCATTTGCTTCATAGGTATGTGGTTTGCCAAAGGCTTTAGCTCTCTATTTGTGGCTCAGTTTATCAAAAGCAGAGCCAATGCCGGCAGCTCTAAGGGTGGGGCTGCATTCTGAAATTTCTATCCTTAAAATTTCTGTTTCAGATTAAAAAGAGATTCATTTCTGCTTTTCCGCGTTTTGTTTTGCAGATGGCAGGTAGCTCTTATTTATTTGAAGGGGTTTTTTTACATCTTCCGTTTGAGTGCTTGAAATAAGGTAGGCTGCGTGAAGAAGTGGGAAGAGTTAATCCAAGTGGTAGAAATTTTGACTGCAGCTGTGTGAAAAATGGGCCAGAAAGTGTTTTATACATTTATCTTTGTTTCAACAAAGCCTATTTCTTTTTTGTACTTCAAGTACATGAGAAGGGAATAGTCAACCTGAAATGGTTGATTTAATCCAACATAGAACATCTTGGTTTTGGCCAGCTTAATCCTAATAAAAGAAATAAATAAAAAGAATCAGTCTCTAACTGAAAACATCTTCTAAACACCAAATTTGAGAACATTTCAGCTTACGAATGGTGACAGAATACATTTAGGCTGCAAAAAACAATTAGGAATAAATTAAAAAATTACTCTTTCTGGCAAAAAAAGTCTTGTTTAAAAATAAGAAAAATACATTGGGGAAAAGAGAGGGAAAGACAAGACCACTTTCTGGTGCATACAGCTAAGTCAAAGAGAAGGCTTGCTGAACAGGACTCTCTTCCATGTAGAAGAACCAGAGGCACACTCAGTGAGACAGCTTGCCTGGCCGTGTCACTGGCAGCTCAGACAAATGCAGTGCTCTTAAGGAGCTGTGGTCTTTCAGCCCGACTTGATGCTCACTGGTCCTTGACCTGACCTATCTGCGGATGTGTTTGAGGTACCACATCGTTCCAGTGGTAAAAAGGCCACCAGGACCTCTTCCTCAAGTCCTTGGTTTGGAAAACTGTTCTGCATCACCATGGCACCTTTCCATTGGGCATAGAACTCTCACCCAGGGAGGTCAAATGGATTGGAACTTGATGGCTGAGCAGAGCCACAGACCCTGTCCAGCTCTGCTGCCATGAGAAGAAGCATCAGACCAGTGCAGGCACCGTGGCTTGGGTGCCTCAGCTCCCTTGGACAATTATTGCAGCCTGGAAGCCAGACGAAATCTTGATTGAATCTAGCTCATAAAGAGTAACTCACTGAAAACTCCTTGAGTTACTTGCACACATTTTTCTAATAAATGAGCCATGCAAATACTTAACCCTATTATTGCTTCTTAAGAGGAACATAATAGTTTATCTTTAGTATAGAGATAACTGATTGAGAGGTTATCTGTGGTGCATTACAGCTTATAATGAACCATCTAAAATAAAATAGATGATCAAAGGAGACCAAATATTGCAGGTGAGAATAGGAATGAACCAGTAAACTTTCTGATTAAACATTTACAGTGTGTGAATAAGCATTTTCCTGCAAAAGGAGTCTTCAGGAAACCTATCAGTGTCCCTTCATTTACAGGCAGGTTTGTGTTGGGAATCAGACCCATTCCCTGGAAGTTCACAGTAGCCTGCTGGTTTTGCTTACACCTTAGGTGCTGCAGCAGCTCTTCTGGGCACCTTGGACCCTGTGGTCCAAACCTCAGGGAACAGCCCGCTTAATTGTTCTGGAATAAACGAGCTCCAGATTGTATTCATTTGTTTCCTTTCGCAGGATAAACTGCAGCAGTCTTGTCTCTAGCTCAGAGGAGAAACTTTAACATCAGAATTTGCATGCAAAGTGGAAAATCCTTGTTCTCCAACTGTTTCCACAGTGAGACAGTAGCACAAAGCCGCGCCCTGGGCTTCTTAATGACCTTGGGCACTGTAAGCGTGTGGTATGTGTCCATGTGCTGGTCGAAAGTGCAAACAGAAGACTGAGAGCCTGGGTATTGCTGGCAAGAAGTGAGGAGGAAAATTGTGTGCTCATTTGCTGTTCGTGGGAGATGCAAACTGCCCCCATCAGTCTTCTCATGGTTCATGCTATTTGTGATGTTTTCCTACTCACTCAGTCCCCAATTTTTGCCATCTATTACAATCTACCATTTACTAAAACCCTTTCCCTGTTTCTCTTCCCCTGCCTTTGAACGGGTCAGCTTTCTCTCTCCCGATGCAGGCAGGTGGCAATGGTCTGCCTGCTGCTGCCTGCTTGGATTACATGAAGGGATGCTCTGCCCCGCACCAGGCGAGTGGGGCAGAAATGGAGCAGGGACGTCATTGCTCAAATCCCAGCTCTGCTTGTGACTGGAGCAGGAGGGTTTCCACAGTAACCAGAGGGGAGGTAGAGGGGTAAGAGAGGCTAACAGCTGTTTCCGCAGATCCCAGATGCCTGCATAAACGCTGTGTGTCTGTAGCTGGGCATGAAGCACAGGGGGTCCTGGAGCCACGTGCTTCCATTCTCCTGCTACCTCGCCACTTATCTTCTGCTTTCCCAATTTAGAAGACCCTGGCTCAGGATCATCCTCAGCTTCAGAAAAAAGAGGAAAAACAAAAAGAAAAAAAAATTGTTCTGGCTTTTGAGACATGCGATGTAGTGTGGGAGCAGGAAACCCTTGGCGCAGCGGTCGCAGAAAGCAGAGCCGTTTGCTGAGTCAGGTCCTTGATGAGCTGGCAGCTCCGCATCGGCCGTCTGGTATTCATTGTCTGCAACTTGCAGTCTCAACTTCCTACATCATCTCCTAATCCTCTAAAAGACGTGTTTCTCTGACTCAGAGCTGAGTGCGCTTTCACTCCCTGGCCGCTGAATGTGTGCCTTTTTGTGGAGTCACAAAGCATTAGGCTGACCTGGCCCTCAGTGCTGCTGCTGTCGCTCCTGGGTGATGTCTGTCTATCCTGTGCTTAGAACATCCACCACTGAGCTTCCTCTGGGTGGTAGGCAGATGTTTCTAGCCCATACCAAATGGCTGGAAAGCTTTTCCTATCATCTAAAGTGTATTTCTGCCCTGCTTTCACTCTGCTATGGTCGATGTGACATGGAGGGGTGTTTTTCTTCTGTCATACCACCTCCACTAGTCTTGTCTTCTCTAGACTAACTTGTCTTCTCTAGACTAACTAGCACCAAACCTTCAATCTTTCCTCCAGAATAATTTTTCTTGACCTCCTTGCTTTGCCCTTGGGGAAAGGCTGCTTGCTCGTGATTCACTGTGTTACAAGAGACAGTTTTTCCTTTGATAATCAGCATTTTCTCAGGAACAGGGAGATTTAATTGCAGGTAGTAAAAAGCTTTTACTTGCTTTGGATTAAGCTTTTTGTTACAAAAAAAAGCAGTTTACCCCCATGTTCTTCTCCTGGCCTATGGATTTGGGTGTTGGCTGCATACAAAAAAGTAAATTAATGGAATTGGCACTAACAAGCATGACAAAATAAAAGGGCAAGGAGTTCTTCAGAAAGAAAGGATGTTTCTAACTCAGTATAATATTAAGAACTAGCAGGTCTTCATATAATAATAGGAGGTTATATGACAGAACTTCAGTTAATGTAAATAGCTACAGCTGTGTGATTGAGTTACGCTGAGATATGTCAGTGGAAAATTTGTCTTTGTGCTGACATTTTAGAGACTTTAAAGGAAGAATATCCAGTTTTAAAAATCACATTTTGTTAAGGGTTTGGAGTTTTTTGATGCTGTTGGGTTTTGTTTGTTTGTTTTTTAATTAATATCACTGTGCCAAGAACTTCAACAATTTTTTATGTTTGCTTGTTTGCTGGTGTGTTTAAACTGAGCCTTTAACATGCCTGATTATCACCTATTCATGGCATCCAAATCCAGACCTTAATTGTTTATACAAGTTCCCCTGTACCTGGAGGAAGGAAAATCCTGTTTAAGAAGACAAGTAAAATGCCCTGAAGATGGATTTGGAAATCAGGAAATGTTATTCTGAGGGTTATTCTGAAGGGAGGAAGAAAAAGGCAAGTTCACCATCTTGATAAATAAGTGCTATTACCTCCCTCACTCTTGCAGGTGTGTAGTTAATCAAAGTACTGTTGCTGTACCCTTTTCTGGTCCTAATTCAACCATGCACTAAGTAGAAATAATGCTATTTGCACTTACACACTTGCACAGCAGCAGAAATACTCTGCAAACATCAGCTACAGAATTACAATAGGGGCATTCTTATTGCTGATTAAATATTCACTTTATGCAAAAGTGGTGTAAAATCACATCAAGTGTAAAATGTGTTTTGTAAAAGCAGTTGCTACATTTAATAAACAATTTGGTTAGAGATCTTTTCCATTGAACTAGAATTAATTTTAAGTCCTTTAAGTCCTTTCCCTATATTGTCTCACAGTACAATGCAGCAGTTAATTTGTGGCACAATTGATGGATTTTATTGTGAGCTAACTTAAACAGTTAAGGAATTGTAAAGTAGAAAAACGTGCATGTCTATATATTGCTACAGTAGCTATCGTTGAGATGATAGCATTAAATGTCAAGAAAATCAATTAGAAATAAACACTGAGGATCGTAATTTCCAGTGGTGCCTGGGTAACTTTCTATCTTTTGTCTTTGTGGGAGCATGCAACCAAGTTGTTCACTGCTTTTCCTTCTCTCACCCTGTTCTTACGAACTGTTGTGTGAAATCCTGTTCTGAAATTTCTCCTTTTCCCGCGGTTTTTCAGTGAGAGTAATTGATCTCCTGGCCTTCTCCAAGGGGGACTGCTCTAGTAGAGCAGGCTCTCCTCATGTTATTTCAGGAGAATTATTTATGGGAAAAGAGCTAAGGAAATAGGGTTATTACTAAGGACTTGGGAATGGAGGAAGAAGTACAGAACTGGAGGTTGTAAATTAAATAAAGAATGGGACTGAAGGAAAAAAAGCCTCACAGCAAATCACGGGATCTGGTTCTGCTCTTGGTTCACACCAGTTTGCTATCACTGATCTAAACACTTCTACACAGCTATGAGGTTAGCTTCAGAGTCTGCGTTGGTACTGTACATAACAGGTCTGAGAAAAAAATAGGCCTGGGAAAAAGAAATAATTTGAAATAAGTGTACATCCCAGGACAGATCCCCAGCCCTGGGTAAATGACGTAAATATCATGTGTCTTTTGGGCAGATGTGATCTGGGCTTTTGAAGGATCTTGTGTATTTAATTTTTTTGGTGTTGTGAAAAATTGGTAATTATGTAAACTGCTACTACACTGGTTTCATTAGTTTCTGTATGGTTTGCTATTTTTTTTTTCCCTTGGTACTGTATATTCTTAGCTCAACCCAATACAGAAATACCAACCAGATTGTCTCCATTTGCTGGATTTATGCTGCCATGAAATAAATCCAGATCTTAGTATGGTGTTTAGGTGCCTTGAAATGAATCATTGAATTGCAGCATTGATACCATGCTTCTTTGACTCACTGTGTAGTAGACCTCTAACTCAGAAAATTGGGTTTTTCAGCCTGATATCGTTTCTTGTTTCAGGACAGATGAACATACACTTTTCAGGAGAACTTTGGAAGTTATAGCTAAATTCATATCAGTCTGTTCTTGAATATTTTCAAAACCTGCCTTAAATGCTGTATCTTTTATGAATCATCCAAATGATCACTGAACAGGAAGCTGCAAGAGCAAGTAATCCAGCCACAAAGTAATGATGAAGCATAATGAACTGACACTTACCTGAGTGATTGATATTTTCCTCTGAAGCATCCTTTCTGTTCAAACATTTGGCTGCATTGCTTCTCCCGGATTTCTTTCGATGATTTGAATCTCTTGTTGACTGAGTAAGTTCTGTTTCCTGTAGCAGTTCAGATATATGTGATTGTACCGAGAGAACAGCAGAGCTAACACCATTCCAGTGGAGAATTTCTTGGCTCCGCAAATTGTCTTTTCTCACTTCAGAGACTCTCCAAGTAACAGAACATATAATATAGCCTTTTAATGTGCGCATTGTTTCCAGCCTTCCTTCTAATGGCAAAGCTGTAAATTGAACTAACCGTTCAGTCATGTTTTAATAATTAACACTTTAACACAAAAGGGTCTTTTTGGTATCCTGTCATTGAGTGAAGTTTCATAGGTGATTTAAAAAGTCTGTTTTGTCAATTTACTCTGTAGTTGCAAGGAAAGAAATTCTAAATGAAACCTAATGGGCCATTTTTTAATTTTTTTTTTTTTTTTAAAGGGCCTCAACCAGACTTGATTTGTGCCTGTAACACTTTTGTGTGATATGTGTGATTTTACTGCCCCTGTAGTAATGGCTCTGCAACAGTTGCTGTTCCTGTTGTAGCCTCAGGTTGCGTTCCTGATGCTGGAGGCACACTGTCTGTGCTGCCAGGAGGGATATCTGCCCGGGATACAGCCAGTGACACCCCTTACTCCTTCCCAATTTCGTGGGAAATGGGTTGGTTTAGTAGATTTGCCAGACGTTTGGGTGTAAGGAGTTGATTCACCAAGGTGTGACCTGATCCACTGGCTAGAAATTGCATTTCCCA
>JBCJKH010047867.1:4624-15740 GCA_039877255.1 Loriculus beryllinus | reverse complement strand
TGAGGCACTGGAATGGGTTGCCCAAGGAAGCTGTGAGTGCTCCATCCCTGGCAGTGTTCAAGGCCAGGTTGGACAGAACCTTGAGTGCCATGGTTTAGTGTGAGGTGTCCCTGCCCATGACAGGGTGGTTGGAACTAGATGATCTCAAGGTCCTTTCCAAACCAAACCATTCTATGATTCTATGATCTTTCAGACAGGGGGAGAGGCCCTGGGACATAGAAGATCTGTCCTAAAAGCAGTTGGGGGAAAGGGCACTTGGGCTGAGTTTTATCCTCTGTTATTTCCCTGTCAGATAGATGAACAATCAGGGGAAGGCAAAGTAGAGGCACTAATACAAAATGTGTATGTTGCTTGCTGGGATGAGGTAAGGATATGTAGGCCCCTTCATGGTCCCAGCTGCTCTGAAGGATCCATGATGATGCTATTTACTTGCTCCCCATACTGTAGTAGTTAATTAGTAATTAACTACCTGTAATTAATAGCTCTTTTCTCCTTTCCCCCTCCAGAGGGTCACTCTTTAGCCTTGGTCAGTCAAAGAATAAAGCCGTATTTGTGTGACACCGACACCAGCACCAGCACGATGGAGGTTCCGTTTGCTATTTAGCATGGCTGCAGCAATAACAAAACTCTGCTTCCATCCAATTGTGTTTTAATCCTGTTTTCTCCTAGGGAGTCACAACTCTGGTTTTGCTGAAGACAGGAAATTCAATAGTCGGCACTGGAGAAGGGATTGTAGCTCTCTGTAAAGGCTCAGACTACCAAGTGATGAAGTGAGTTAGCAGATGGGAGAATCAGGAGGGTAGAGGTGACACTTCGTCCAAAGGGTCACAGTATAAGAACCCACCATCTCTACAGAAAGGCATAATCCAAGCAAATCTGGTTTTCAGTCCTGCAGACAGAGCAGACAGCTTGGTTCCAGCGTAATGAAGTTGGAACAGACTGAAACTCATTGCCTGCCTTTGCACAGAAGTGAATTCATCATTCATTTTAAATGACCCTTGTTTCCTTTTAGGCATGAGGAGTCAGATCCTAAATTGATGTAAAATAAAATTATGCCAGCTGAGAAAGAGTAGTATTTGCCTTCTGCAAAGGGTTTGTTGGAGAGCATGGGATTGTTAAATGAAGGCTCTGCTAATTTTACAGGCTCAGGTCTGGCAGTGCTGGAGTAGGTTTAAAGATTTTTTTCTACCTACAAAACAGAGTGCTGCAGGTGTCATTTCCCCACATGTGGTTTGCAAACTGGATTCACAGCTACTGTTTCTACATTGTTTGAGTAGCCAGCTTAAGCATACAGTTCTGCAAACTCAGCTTCATACAATTTAAACTATTCCCTAAAGATCTGCACTGCCTGGAAATATTCTTGAGCGTGAGATATTTAAGGCACTTGAGAAAAAAAAAAAATAGCAAGGATGCTGTTTCTTTAGGCCCTGGTCCAGAGAACAAAATCTCACAAGCATTGTGTTTGCAAGGCCTGGCAGAGTAGCAGGTGGGAGAGGGAAGATCATATGAAGTATTAACAAGTGACTGGCTTTAACCTGCCAGATGGGAGATTGAGATGAGCTCTTAGGCAGAAGTTCTTCCCTGTGAAGGTGCCCAGAGAAGCTGTGGCTGCCCCATCCCTGGCAGTGTTCAAGGCCAGGTTGGACACAGGGGCTTGGAGCAAGCTGCTCCAGTGGAAGGGGTCCCTGCCCGTGGCAGGGGGCTGGAACTGGACGAGCTTTAAGATCTTTCCATCCCAAGCCAGTCTGGGATTCTGTGATTGGGAATGAAATATTAGTCCTGAGCACTTTCTTGTGTAATGATATCACAGACTAATATGGAGCTTTTTGGGGAACGAAAGTCAAGTCAGGGGGAAAGGGAAAGTGGAAAAAAAGGTGCCCGAAGGTCAATGTCAGGCCAACTTCTGCTTTCTCTTAACAGGAAAATTCAAGTTCAAGGTGGTGTCACTTCCCTGACATGCAGAGGTCAGGGTCACCAGTTCTTTATAGGGACAAACAAGTGCCAGATTTATCGAGTTAACTACACTGAGTTTAAAGAGGAGCTGGTTGCTGCCTGTCACAACGAAGCCGTCCGCGATATTGTTTTTCCTTTGTGAGTATAACTGCCTGGGATGCTTTTAACCAACAAGAACCCAAAACCCATTAACATCCTTACAGTTTGTACTGTAACCTATCAGTGAAACGCATGGGTGATTGTGAGCAGCTGCTTGAAAGCAGAAGGCAGCAGCTGAGTATGAGAGGTGGAAAAATCACTGATTTACAGAAAGAATTCTAAATAAAAAGACTAGAATTATTTATGTTTAGATAATGGCAGCGATGGTAACCTCCCCCTTTGCTCCTAGGGTTAGTGCTGTGAGACGTGGGTCTCTTAGTTTGCCAGCAGTGTGAATCCTTAAAGTGCTTTCGTGTACCCTGTTGCAGCTAGAGTTCGTAGAGATGTCTGCTCTACCATCCACCTGCCACATCACCTGAAACATGACTAACAGGGCTGTTCAGAGGCTTTTTGTGTCTCTCAGCCTCCCTTATGATTTCATGATTGACAATATGGCATGTTACATTAAATTCGGGGTTTGTGATGGGAGATGCTGGGTGTGGTGGTGTGTCTTCTGCCTGCTTTTGTCTTGTGAACAGACAGCAAACATTCTCTATTCCTGTATAGAAGGATCATGTCACGTTCCTTTTAAGAAGCCCACAGTGGATGGGTTGTTTCCCCTCCAAACAGAGGGGAAGCTTGGTCCCAATGCAGGTTTTTATTTTTGGCATGTTGTTACTGCATTGCATCGTGACACAGCACAGAGGATCATGTCTTACCAAGGTACAGCAAAGTGCACAATGCAGGATGCCCCTGTCCATACTGTCACCAGCCTAAAAAATATGCATCCTTCTGATTTAGTGAGGAAATCATTTGGAGCTTTAGGGTGACCTGATGCTACTGGACCTGACAGATGCATCTGTGCCTCAGAGGTATCTGGATGAAGCTGGATTTAGTGATGATTGCAACAACTATGTCCTTGCACAGATGTTTAAAGTTTCTATCTGTTAACTGCTCTTAACAAAAACTGGGAAATACATTCTTAATTCTCTGTTCTGGCTTATTTAGGAATACTTGGATTGCTGATGTTCTCCTGCTTTAGATAGCTCCTACGCACGCTGGGCTTGAAAAGGGCCACGCTTTTGTTGTACCAGTTTTCTCTGTCCTGGTTCATCTTTCTAGGCATTGATGGTGGTATTGAACAAAAGCTTGTGGTACCTTTCTAGATTTCACTTTGTGTCAAGTCCCTAGGACATGTGGTTTAGAGCTTACTTCAAAGCATTCACTCTCATAGCGTTTGGAATCCTGCAGGGTTTTTTTCTTATTTGAACATGTATAACAAGTATGTTACAAACAGGCTTTTGCCATGGCTTCTATTGCCTGCAGCAGTGTTGAATAGGAATCATCCAGTAAGCAAGATAAAAAATGACATCTGTACAATATGAGGCTGCTGTTAGCCCCTGATGTTAAATCTGGGCACACAGCACTTCTATACCCACTTTTGTGGCTGTAATATACAACACGTGAAGTTGTTTAGAGATTGAATATGGAGAAAATAAATGTCGTAAGTTAAAAAAAAAAAAAAAAGAGTTATTTTAGTTTCACTTTAAATGTTTCCTAAAGTGAATCCTTGAGCAGGGGTATTTTATGTGAGAGAGGTGATCCTGTGAAAAAGACCTTTGACTTAACCATGGTGGTGCCTATTGGGAAGATTACAGCTGCACTGTAGCAAGAGCAGAGCTTCAAAGGATGATTTAAGATCTGACAAAGAAAGAAGCATTTTCTGTATGCCCCTCCTCATTATCTCTGCTCTCTGAATTCTCCAGTGGAATTTCTGACTTGTTTGCTACCTGCTCTGGAAATGATATCCGAGTGTGGCACACCCCAGAGAACAGGGAGCTCCTACGAATCGTCATCCCCAACGTGACCTGCCATGCCATTGAGATTATGAGGGATGGCAAGAGCATCATTTCAGGTAATGGTCAGTTCAGACCCATGCTCAAGTACAGTCCTCAGGTGTTTGCCAGATTTAATAAGCATCCATGTGTTAGAATGAAGAGGAGATTAAATTTGGAATGGGCTGAAATTCAGTTCGTCTCTTGACCCAAAGGCATCTTTGCCTGCTGCTGGTCCCATGAATGCTGCTCACAGCCCCCAGTATCTCAGGGCTGTAGTTAACAGTGTATGTGGAAGGCAAGGTTTGGCCACCTTGTTTTGGATGTGAATTACAACAATTCATCCTTATTCCAGCAGTTCAGTCTTATTCAAAAGCCCTAATTTGAGCTGTTAACCTTGGTGTATGCACCAGCTATGTCTGTGGAGCACCTTTTGCATAAAGTTCCCACCCATCGCCGTGTGCAGATTGCTTACACAGAACTGCAGCAGTCCTAGAGCAGCAATGCAGTCTCCCATCATTATCAAACCAGTTTGTCTGTAGACAGAATCAAACAGAAATCAGAAATTAAATGATAATAGTTTATTTGTGACTGCAGCTCTGTGGGCTTACCTACAGTAGAGTTGTATTCACATGTATACTGGTGATCTAACAGGCTGGGCCTTATAGAGGAACTCGGTAAGAAAACAGGTTCATTTGGGAAGGAAAGAGAGGTAATAATATGAGGAAATTCTGGGCACCTGCATTATTTCTGTCCGTATATCCATCAGCTTGGAACGATGGGACGATCCGCGCCTTCACACCGGAGACTGGACAGCCAATGTATGTGGTGAACCATGCCCATAGCTTGGGAGTGACGGCAATCGCTGCTACAAATGACTGCAAATGGATCATTAGTGGAGGAGGTGAAGGGCAGGTAATTTTTCCTTAAAAGCCTGGAGCAGCTCTGTGCTCTCATCACAGACCCTACGAGTCGCCTGTAATGCTCAGTCAGTACATGAGCTCTTCTTAGCTTTCACTCGAGCAAAGGACTGAGTTGCAAAATACTGGCTTTGGATATCTGTAAAATTCTGCTCTCAAAGGGCAGAATGTAAAACAGTGCCCTGGTTTCTTCTGGCAGAGTAGTTCTGGAAATCCTTCTAATGCAGAATATGCTCTTCATCCTTTTTGCTCATTTGCCTCTCCCCTGTATTTTGCTTATTGGCCATTGTTAGTCATTGTTTGCAAGCCTCTGTCTAACTGTGTTCTAGCACAGATTTTCCTTCTGTCATTGTTTTGGAAGTCCTGGTCCTGTCCAAATTGACCCATTAGAATTAATTTAGTAGCACAAATTTCCCTTTATATTGCTATAGTGTCTATGGGGTAACATGACACTGTGCAGTTCAACAGTCTTTTCCAGCCATATGATACAAACACTGTATTTTGGCTACTCCATGTACTTCATATAGCATAGCCCTTTTCACTTTATAAAAGTGACACTTCTTTCCTAATGTTTAAATCATTTAAAGACGGGGTTTATTTCTATTAGAAATAGATAATTAAACTTGGAAGGCTCATGTTCAATTTCTTGCCTTGTTTTGGACTTCCTCTGCAGCCTGGCAAACCCTTCGGAACACAACACTGAATTGTGTGTGGATTCCTGACAGCTATTTAACTGCTCTGTGCTTTGTTTGTGTCCCCTGATCTCAGACGCTCAGTGTGCTGTGCTGGAGATGGCACAGGAAGCCTTGAAGAGGGAGGAATTGAACTTAACGTCTTCCAAATCTTATGCTAATGTCCTAATCATTGAATCATTTTTTGGAGTCATTCTGCACCTCAGCTCTCCCCCAGAGCAGTGACGGCATCACTGCCTTATCTCACTGCATAAAGACATTAGGGATGATGAGCAACTTCAGCCCTTCACTGAGAAATGAACAGTGAAGTATCTTGGATGATTAGTGCTAGAGGATGCAGAAGATGAAGGACCTAGATTCTGTATCAACACCCTCAGAAGGGTACAGGCTCTGTTTAGTTCATCTCTGAATTGAAAAGACAGCTGAGGCAGAACTAAAGCTAAAGGTTGCTGAATCAAAAATGAGAACTGCAGGGGAGCACTTGTAGTATTCATTTGGAACACAGAAAAGGTGTTCCGAAATGCTAATGGTTTGGTCAAAACCAGTCATTGGAAAACTGTGACTTTCAGGGTGGCTTAAGGGATCTGGATGCTGGAATTGGACACCCAGATCCCATAGTTAACTCAGTAACAGACTTGAAAAGGTGGAAGGTGAGCTCCTGTGTTTCAGCTCTACATTTTCATAAGGATTTGACCTTAGTGGAATGCAAAAACCGAATAGATACCATGAAGTTTGGCACTCGTGAGGCAGTAAATGCAGGGTGTGAAGGATCAAGTCCTCAAAGCAGAAAGATTTTGCTGTTACCACCACAGTAAAAGAGGTGCTTTCAGGCCCATATTTCACATCAAAGCTTTAAAGAGCTGTTTGTATTTACTTACTGGCGTTCTGTATAGCACAAACAGCAAATAGCTTTTTTCTGTTCCACGTCAGAATCCTTGCTCCTTGATCTTTAAAGCGCCGCTGGAAATATATCACAGACTAGATGCTTTTTCCTGATGGAGAGATGAGTAAACTGAAGCATGGGAGAGTGGGAGCTTGGCAAAAACAAGGTCTGGGGTTACGGATCGGGAGTTCCTCAACTAGGGAATTATGCTCTCAAGAACACAGTTTGCTTTTGTGAGTCAGCTGCATGAATGCCCACAGGAAAACAGAGACAGGCGGCTGAGATGGAGTTGCTGTAATGTTCTAAAAAGAAGAGTAGAGGGAAGCTGTAGGCATCCTCCTGAGCTCAGTCAGGACCGTGTGGTACAAGAGCAGATGTCTGTTGCTGGTTTTCAGGTGAGGGTCTGGGAGATCCGTGAGATGACTCAAAAACTGGTGGAGGTTCTGAAGGAGCACGTTTCTGCTGTCTCCTGCATTAAGGTGAAGAAGGACGACCGAGAGTGTGTCACAGCCAGCCTCGATGGAACGTGCATCATCTGGGATATTGTGTAAGTTGGAGTGCTGGTAGTGTCTCTGTTGGGGCACTGCGCCCTACTGAGGATACCACAAAGCGAGGAGGAGGGGAAAAGAAGCATTAGGAAATAAAAACTACTGGAAAGAACAATCAAGTCAGGGAATGTAGAACCTCCAATGCAAGAAACTTTTCAGAAAAGTTCAGACAAACATTTGTCTCCAGTTCTTTGCTTCTGTTGGCTCCTACTTGGCCAAGGGGGTGGAGTAGGTAACTTCCTCAGTTTCCCACTAGCTCTGTTCTCCAGCACTTCATGACTCACATTGAGCTATTGCAGATCTGCAGGCTTTCTGCATTGTGGGAAGGATAAGGAAATTTTCTGCATCGTGGATAGCACCTGGAAAGCATCCTCAATTAAAGTAATTCAGGTGGGAGTAGATCAGAAATCTTGTAAGGCAGATGTGATCGGGAACAGAACTGTTAGCGCAGAACCCTCATAGGCTTCATGAACTCCTGAACTCAGACCAATACCTGAAAATATCCAAGTAGAGAGATCTGATGTATAGCACGGGCAGAGATAGTTTAGACAGGCAATGTCTGGTTTTTGACTCTATTGCTCTCTCTTGTTTTGGGGGTGTTTTGCAGGCGTTTTGTGAGAAAACAAATGTTTCTAGCCAACACATTGTTCAAATGTGTGTGTTACCATTCTGAAGAATACCAGGTCATCACCAGTGGAACAGACAGAAAGGTAAGTAAAACTGCAGGAATTGTGTTTGCAGTAATCCCAAAACACAAAGTCTGAAACTTGTTATGTGATGAAACTTCTGTACCTCGCTAGAGAGTAGTGTTACAGGGCAGTGATGAAACCCATGAGCTTTTCCTGCACATCTGAGCCTTTCTCTCTTCTCTGCTCTCTAGATTGCATACTGGGAAGTGTTTGACGGCTCTGTCATCAGAGAAGTGGAAGGCTCTGCATCAGGATCCATCAATGGGATGGACATCACATCAGATGGGGCATTCTTTGTCACAGGTGAGTGGGGGATAAGACTAGGAAAGAGGAGGTCATACTAAGACCAAGGATCTCACTAAAGAAAGGGAAAACTAGAAGGAGAGGTCAGCAAAAAGGGAAAAGGAAATGAATAACTGAAGAAGAATACTTAGGAAAAGGCTGTGGGTCAGCCTTGGGAGAGGCTGTGGGTCAGCTTTGGGAGATACTGTGGTTCAGCTGTGCAAGATGTAATATAAAGGTGAAGACAAGGTTCAGATGTGTTCCAGGGAGTACAGGGCTTCTCCTTGCCCTGCTCCTCATTTAGGTCAGTGTTCACTGTGCACTTGAATGATTTGTTTCAATGTCCCACTCCAGCAGCCTGGCAGTGTCTATCAGTTTACAAGTGGGAATGGCTGCAGGCTCCATCCAGCCCCAGGCTTGCATGTTCCCCACCACCGTGACATCCCTTCTGGAACCAGCCCAGAGGAGCTAGGGCACTGTGGATGTTGGCTGTAGTTCAAGAGCACGGATTTGGTGTCAGTACTGGTTCTTGTAGATTAACCTGGTAAATAATGAGTGTTGGTTGAAAGCATTTTGCAGGTCTCCAAGTTACTGGTAGCAGTTGCTGGCCGTAGTTCACTGTGATCCACTGTGCAGGTCCTGAGCACTCCACTGGACACTGACTCGCTAGTTCGGTTGAAATTAAGTAGGTTTTGCCATAATGCCCAAGACAATGTATCCCAGCCTTCCTAAATACAATCAGTGCCTAAGTATTCCTCTGCTTGTAATATGGGGACAAAAGACAGCAGAACTCCAGCAATAATAGTTTGTTCTTCCTCTGTGCCCAATGCAGGTGGGGATGATCATCTGGTGAAACTGTGGGACTACAAGGGGGGTGCAGTGACTTACGTTGGAGTGGGCCATAGTGGCAACATCACCCGTCTCAAGATCTGCCCTGGGAAGAAGAACATTGTGAGTGTTAGTGCAGATGGGGCCATCCTGCTCTGGAAATACCCAGACTTGCACTAACAGCTGGCACAGGAGCTGCCAGGCTGTTGCTTCCTTGGCCATTCCCAGGGATACTTTTCTCTTCCAGCTGAGGTTGTTTTAAGCATTGGTGGGATTTTTATACTCTCTGATACACATTTACCAGATCCTCTTGCTTTCACGTGGTCTCTCTTTCTCTTCCCTACCCTCTTCTGTTCCTTCCCTTAATGAATCACTTGTTGTGTTAATTTAGTCTTCTCTGTTCATTTTAATTTGCCTGGTCCTGATTAAAGAAAAATCCCTCAGCTCCAACTCGGGCATTTAACTGGGAAGCTTTCTTGAGTCAAGCTTTTAAATCAGTGTTCACACAGGAATGAAAAGGTGTTTGGGGTCCTTCATTTACAGTGTCCAATTTGAAACTCTCTTCATGGCCTGGTTTTCAAGAGTGAGAGTGCAGTCACTTCTGAAAAGCCTGGATGTTTCCAGCTGGACACACTCACAGTCCTGCTCATGGGCCTAACTTTTTTGAGTGGCCTCCAAATTTGTATGAAATATGTGTTTAGTCTGAGAATGAGTGCCCAACATCATAGCTGGTATTGAAACCAACAGCTCTTGACATACTGTTTGTGTAAAGCTCAGTGTAGGCAGCCAGCCTGTGAGGTGCTGCAAGTGAAGTAAATATTGCTTTTGCAGGCATTGAAGGCCTGTGAGAATTCTGGCATAAATGAAATTGGTAGCATTCATTCCTCAAATATCTGTTGAGGCTTACAGACATTTTAGTTAACTAAGATGATGATTTACAGGCAGTGTCAGCTAGATACTGTCATACCTATATCAGTAGCAGTAGCTGTTCTGGTAGTGATGTGGGATAGAAATTTAAAGGTATGACTACTTACTATCTTTTATATGCCACTAAATGTATTTACTGGTCATAGCACCGTAAGTGGGTCATTGTGGATGGGGTTGGAGGGTATCTGTGCACCTTATGCTGTCCATCAAACAGCCCTTATTAGTGGCTCTTTAGTGAAGGTATTAAGTCATTCTTCCTTTTTGCCTTTGGAATCAAGACTTGATGCTGTGCAGCAATAAGCATTCTGGCAAGTTTTACAAGCTCTGCAGCAACGTTTGCTGTGGTTTGAGGCAGGATCAAACTGCTGAAATGTGGGGTGAACTGGCCACACATTTGTGCTTGTGTGGGAGGAATGAGAACAGATGTGGGACTAATGAGAGGGGACCAGGCAGTGCCAAAGACCCATGTCACTGCCAGCTCCCCGTGCTTTCCAAGGTGCAGGGTTTTGAGATGCAGATCCCTGTGCAGCAGTCCCACCTCATCAAAGCAATTCCATTCCCATCAGATCACACCAAACCTCCAAGTACCCACTGGGGAGGCAAAGTCCTGTTTTCTATGGCTCTTCCTGGGGTGTAAAGACCAAAGCCTCTCTCACTCCTCCTGCACTAGCTGGCTCCTCATGGCTTGCGGGAAGCAAAACGAGACAGACATTCCTGACTCACCTGTCCCCATCCCCATGGGGAGGCTCAGGCCCTGTATCTGTCATCTCACAGACTGACAAATAGCACACAGATTTTTGCAGAAGTCTTGTCCTACCCATTGTTGTGTTCAGTGGGAAACAGCATCCCTTTAGTGAAACTAAATTTTAAGCATGGGCACTGGCTGAATTCACTTGCTCCAGTGTGGCCAGCTGATATAGGTCCCAGCTGATGTAGGTCCCTGCCCAGGGCGATGTTGGTAAGCTGCAGCAGCAGCACAGCACCTCCTCTGTCCTACAGTTAAGACTCCCCCAGCACATGTCCGTGCACATAGCTGTGCTGTTGTATCCTTCTGTAGGGGTAGATGATTCAGGTGCAGTGGGAGGCCCAGGTTTCCAGCTGACCCGTCAATTCACAGCATAGTGCTGAGACCAGAGCTGCTTACCACCAAAAATTTGGCTTCCAGCACCCTGATGCCATTATCCTGCTTTCTCCTGAGCTCAGGCCACGGACCTCACTGAAACAGCCCTGCAGAACAGCTTGCATCCCCCTTCTTGCCTTCCTGTCCTCAGCACAAAAGCTTCATAGGAAGGTTTTTTTAACACACTGACCTCTGGTTTGGGTTGGAAAGCACCTTAAAGCTCTTCCAGTTCCAGCCCCTGCCACGGGCAGGGACCCCTTCCACTGGAGCAGCTTGCTCCAAGCCCCTGTGTCCAACCTGG
>JBCJKH010047866.1:12053-16874 GCA_039877255.1 Loriculus beryllinus | reverse complement strand
CATTCCCACTTACTGTGGTATTCCCTGGACTCTGTCCCTGACTTTCTGGCTGAACTGCATTCAGGACAGAACATGACGTGGGGAAGCTATGTCTAGGATACCTTTAGGTTCCTTATTTGTGAGTATTTAACAGCAGCTTACAGTAGCTTATGGAACAGTACTGTTTTAATGTGACTCCCCTCCTGGCTGTACCTCTGTTTAAAATCAGGAGCTGTGAACCTGAGATATTGAGGACGACTATTCTAGGAGCCAGAAAATTAGCCAGAAATAAATTTTAAATTCTACTTTTAGACTGTCATTGCTAGTGCACAAGAATGAATAGAAAATACATGTAGTGGCTGTGGGCTGATGTGCTTTACTTCAGATTCAGTCAGCACTAAGACTCTATGACACTACAATTCCAGTAGCCTGTTTGCATTTGCTGTAAATGCTTCTCCTAACTACATTTCCAGTATTTGTCCAACTGAAAGCTGCAGCAGGGAGGAAACTGTAAGCTCTGCAAATGCAAATGAAAGAAGCAGAAGCTGGTGGCACTAGCTGGGAGGTGCCAAATGGGAGAACAGCAGCTCAGCAGAATGCTTTTTGACCTCATTGAAGCTTCTGACACTGAGTTTAGGAAAAAATTTTGCTTTAAAAGGAGAAAATAAGGCAACAGGAACAACAGGTTATGCACCATATTCTCACCCACTGTGCCTGCACAAGAAGTTAAGCTCTTGCGACAGCACTTCTGATGAAACCTTGCTGTCATGGGAGGCAGCCATCCCTGTCATGGAACTAACACTAAAACATAGCAAGGTTGCAGCTTCGTTTTCCTTTGGCATAATATGGGGTTTGCCTTCCCTGTTGCTTTTACAGATAGCGGACTGACCGAAATAAAGAAGGTGTCTGCTCACTAGGTCTCTGCCATCTTTCTGCCTGAGGTTGAGTCTGCTTCTCAGGAGCTGCAATTCACAGGTCAGCTTGGCTACTACCAAAACCACCACTGATTTCAGCTTATATTAATATCCTGGCTGTGAAGGTGACAGCTGACAAGTGAACAACCTGTCCATGTTCTTCCTTCACCATCAGTGGCATTAATCTGTTGAGGAGGTCACAGTGTGTAAGTGGGGCAGTAACCTCTTCAGTGACTTTAGCAAACTCCAGAATGAAAATCCTAATGAACCATTCTTTTCTGCATGTGGGATTAAATAAAAAAGTAAAACAAAAACTGAGGTGAATGTCTTTGAAGTTCTGGGCCCTATCCTACTAGTTTGGGTTTTATTACATGTGGATAAAGTAAGCCCTTTCCGTGTTAAAAGGAGTATTACGACATATAGAAGAGTGTCTTTTTTAGCCACAGACAACTCTGAGCAATAATTGCTGTTTCCAGCTGATTCTTCTGAATATGTACCCAGATTTGAGGTGAGTTTTGCAACAGAAGTGAGATCCATGCTGCTTCAGCACCAGTCCTGGCAATACCCAAATCAACAAATCTGAAACCAGCTTGGGCATGTCAACAGGTACTGCAGCTCTGGGGGGTACCAGCCATGAAGGCACATATGAAGATTCAGAAAGAATCAAAAAGCAAAGCCTTCCAGCAAATACATTCATTCCAGCCACAAAGTAAACTGTTCTTATTTTATGACTTGAATAAAATTACACCAATAGTAAGAAAATACCTAAAGTTTTCTATTCCCATATCCTTTTGCTAAGGACCACTAAGAATGCCAAATGAGTGAATTTGGAACTCTCATACCTTAACCAAACATGGATGGGGCTCTAAAACTTTAAAAGAAATATAATTTCCCACAGCATAGCTTGAGGGCAGGAGCTCAAGGAAGTTCAGTGGTCAATAACGTGTTAAAGTAATTTCATTTTGTTTTAATTTCCTTGGTTTTGAAACCACCTAAACAAAGAATTTAATTACTGTGCAGGTTATTGTTTGGATACTTCCATCTGGGTTTTTTAAATTTACACTTTACTAAAATGGACAGGGTGGGAAAAGAGTGACTCTCCTCTACACCTGTAGTATTTGACTGGTAACAGCATCATTTTACTGGACATTTACTTAGTCTTTTTACAGGTTTCTACTATTTCAGTGTAATTTCAACAGAAAAAAAGATATCTTTAAAGTTAAAAATCTAGAATTATCAGAATATTATATTCTTCAGTTCTGCCTGAGACATTTCTTGAGGTTTGTTGTTTGTTTTTTGTTTGTTTGTTTGTTTGTCTTCTGACACTTTGTTACAAGATGCATTGTAAGAAAGTTATATTCTACCTCACACAAACTCAGCATTAGCCTATGGGCCCCTGTCTTTGTATCTAAAGTCAATCCATGCACAGGAAATGCAGTTACCAAAGTATGTTCTGCTACCACCTGAGCAGTAACAGACTTGCAGTAACAGACCTTTCAGACGCTAATCTCTTCTACCCAAACAAAGCAGTTATTCACCTCTACCAAGACTTTCCTCAAGAAAGTATTTTAGTTGTTTCAGTACTGCTCACTCCTTCTAAGAAAGGCACATCTTCTACTAAGTAGTGAGAAAAAAAAGTGTAAATTTTCTTTACATTTAAGCAATTTTACTTACTTGACCAATTCTTTAATTGTATATGTTTAACCTGAGGTTAGATGTGAAAAATTATAGTCAAAGATTTTGGATAAGTCACGTGAAGATGAGACTTTTAAGGGAAATGGATTTGCAACCAGTCCCCTGCTAGAGTAACTAATGTTCTACTTTTCAGCTAGAGTTTAAAAGTGAAATGCTATGGACTGTACTTCAGGCACCCCACGGGTTAACTTGCTGTTGTAGCTATTATTTCACCAAAGTTCTGTCTGATATATTTTGCAAAGTTGTCTAAATCCTGCTGTAATATCGATTTCTCCCTTTAAAAGCTCTCACCCATTCAGTAAACTCCAAGGACCCCTTGTCCCAGCTCAATTCATTCTAAAATGCAGCTGGGATATGTTATTCCTGACATCAGCCTTACAGTTACTAACTGATGTTATTGATATAAGATGGTTTTAGGAACAGAGAAGGAAATGTTTGTTTAGCAGAGAGAAATACACAGTAGTTCTTACAATCCTTGGATAACTGTTTCGCCCAAATAAAGAGATATTTTTTTTCTTATTCTGTTGCTCCTTGAAAACAGCTGGTTTTGCATTTACTGGGCACATAACAGTATCTATATTGAATTTATTAAAGGACAGTATTGCCTTTAGAATTCCAAGTCTGCAGAGTTATTACAACTAATGAAAAGACACAAGTAGATACGTAGAAACAGTAAATTAACCATCCAGGCAGCATGGTTCACAGGTTCTCTTCCCACAATGGGATTCTGCAAGATAAGGTTCTACATCAAGGCTTTCAAATTACCCTAAAATCTTTACTGTTAATATTAAGCTGAATTGAAGGTTTCAGAGATACCCACTGAAGTGCTAGTCTTGAAAACACCTACTCACATGAGTAAAGATTCTTGTCAAGCACATCTTTGGAAAGTATGTCCTTAAACCCCCTTTTTTTTCTGCTTTGTGCTGTCCAGTAACTAATATATAATTAATTACCCCCATTATCTTCAGCATAATTTCAGAGAAGAAAGTCTACTGCTTGAAGAAAAACACCTCTTATTATGCTGCAGTATCACTGCTTCTTAGGCTAGCTTAGTCAGTTATTTTCTTCTATTATAATGCCAAATGTTATTTAGATTTCAGTCATTTAGTAATGCTACACTGAACACATCAAGGATTCTGAAAAATTCCATACCTACTAGCTGCCTCTTCATTTTCATAATAATCACATATTGATATCCTTTTTTCCCCAAAATTACACACACTGTTATTTAAAAAATATCTTAGTGTCTTAACACAGCTAAAGAGATTATGATGCAATGAACAGCAGTCTTCAAAAACATTCTTTCGTGTTATTAAGATACAGAGAATCTAGTTAAAACTCTTTCAGCTTTTAAGGAATCATAAGGAGCTTTGAGATGTACAGCTTGACACTAACTTTTTAACAAACTCCCTTGGAGCTATCATCTGCATTAGTGAAGATATTTAGTTAAAGGTAGCACCCTACCCTGCTTTACAGAACTCTATCAGTCAATTTAAATGTTGTTATTAGCTGCAGTTTGACAAAACTGCAAATAATGATTTGCATAACAAGAAGAATATATAATTATTTTTTTTTCCTTTTTGCCACATACAAAGAATAGAGGCTTAATCTTTCTAGCTTGAATATTATAAGCTTGTAGTGGCATGAAATGCAAATGGTAGTGTTGAAAACCCATGTTCAGGGTGAGAAAAATGTTTAAATTCCAAACCAAATTTGCACTTCTGGTTGCTTATAAGCCCTCGAGTTTAAGATTAAACATGTTTGGAGAGAAATAAAGGTCACTAGTGATACGAGGAAAGTGTCAAACAGGAAAAACTGGAATAAGTAGTTTTATTTTTCTAAAATACATTATAACTATAGCTGTAACAATCTAAGTGGAACAGCCTTATTTATAAGGCATATACTATCCAAATCCCAAACATAAACTCTAACACCTGGTGGCAGCAATTACAGTAATGGGCATTTATATTTTTACAGCATGTACGACAATGGAGATGAGTTGTATATCCCTCCCTCTTCCCTCCTCCAGTTTCTCTGTGAATAAGATGAAGTGGGTGTTCATTCAACGCAGGATGAAACCCAGAAAAGCTCCTCAATCAAATCTAAAATGGGATATCTTCCTACCTAATATTAAGAATCCACTAGAGACAGCAAATTGGACTACAGCCTCGGGTGAGCTTTGGGAATAGGAGTAGACAAGCACAAACACTATTACTGATTCTGGGTTCTCTGC
>JBCJKH010047866.1:4553-9553 GCA_039877255.1 Loriculus beryllinus | reverse complement strand
AATCTAATGAAACAGACAATTCACAACTCTTTAAACATTTAATTATTTTGTATTTGCCAGTCTATGGAGACCACAATCTGTGGGGAAATAAGAGTATAGCAGAAGCACATAGAAATCCCCCAATAAACAATGAGGGGAGAATTCTAACCAAGCTGAAATGAGAAGTAATTCTTCAGTGATGAAGACAGTATTTCAGATTTCAGGTATTTGATTTTTAAGCTAGAGACTATTGCTTTTGCAGATTCTCTTAAATCCTAATGTTCTTTACTGCTGGCACAGATGGCCATGCTTTTGGAATGTGAACATTTCTAATACAACAGGTTATGTCTGGCCAAAGAGAAAGGGCAGGGATTACACTAAAAGGGTAAGTAAATACCTCTTTTAAACTGAAGGTGAATTTCATTATTCTGCAAAGGTGTGCAATGGTTAGACTGCAGGCTAATGACATTTCCTTCTAGATAAGGTACTTAAGAGACTTTTAAAAGTTTTATTCCTTTTTGCTCACTGTGGTTAAGGTTTCTGTTTTTTCCTTTCTCTTATTACATCTTACTTTCACACCTTTTGGCTGGCAAACAGATACTCACAGTGATATCCACAAACAGGGAGCAAGCTGCAAGGCTGCATCTCAATGGCAAATCCCTGCCAATTATTTTAAAACTAATTATAAATCTCTTTCCTGTAAAATCATAACCGTAGCTGAAAATAATCCACATCTCAAATAGAACACAGGTTACATTTTAAAATAGACTTTTCCCCAAGGTTGAATTTAATGTCTTGATTGCGCATATTCCCAGAAAATAAATGGTTCAATTGCAGCAAGCAGTTTCAGTTTGCTTCATCTAAATTCTAAAAGTGAAGTTCACGAACCTTTACTAAAATCATCAGTGAAAATGAAATAGTTCAGTTTTAGTACTAAATCATACTCCACGCAGTATTGCATTTCCAGGAGCTACATCATTCTACAGTACCTATTTCATTCATCTGGTATTGTTACAGAGTGTAAATCAGGATTCATAAATGATCAGTTTGAATCCTTTGGGAAGGAGGGATTACATGTAAATAATCCTTTTAATGTACGCATCGCCTCTAAGCATTTCACACAGCAATAAATTGGTAAACTGAATTTGAGCAATTAAGAAATTAAATGAAACTAATAAAATGTGTATTTTAATATTTCTTGATGGTTATTTGGGGATTAGTGAATATGAAAACAGTCACTCCTCCTGTACGAAAGTAAACTGAAGCTCTTCTTTGATAAACTCTGTCAGCTTTTCACTACTGTATTTCAATCACAACTCCTCTTTTGAAATACTTCAGCATATCTTTCATTCCACAGTTGTATTATTCACTATGTTAAACTATGAAGTCCAAGTACCCATTTCAAATACAAGTACTCACACATCCCATAGCAAATAGCAATAAGAAAAGCTACCTCAGAACATAGAATCATGCTACATATAAAATTATTAACCCTAAATATTTGAGGCAGGAAAGGCACTGTAACAACCAGAGCTTTACTTCTCTCCACTCCACACCACCTGCTCTCACTTCCCCAGAAAACAGCCATGGTTCAAGAACAGCCTGTGCAGAAGTGAAATGAGAAAGCACATGCACAGGAATAAACTGCTTAATAGGAGCAATACAGGCTTTACACGGTAGGACATTTACCAGACAACTGACCTGGCCTATCTTGTCTTCAGGAAACTAGAAGAGACACTGATCTGATGAGCTAATGGTGAAGCAAAGTAAGGGAAATTCCAGCATATTACCTATGACAAGTACTTTATAAGGAGCAATGGCAAGGTTCATGATCAATGTTACCAAGCCTATGGAAACAGAATCCTAGTTGTTCAAATAGGAATTTTGCATACATTCTATTAAGAGATTTAAAATGAACCACAAATAAAAAGCTGTTTTGTTGTTTTTTTGGTTTTTTGTTTTTTTTTTTTTTTTTTAATAACAACATTGTTATTCATTCATTCAGTGTTGTTATAAGATGTTGCAAATAAACCTGTCTGTTCTCAGGGTATGGACAGGTTAATGACCCCAGTGCTCTACAAATGAAAGATGAAACAAAAATGCAATTATATTTTCCTTTTCTGCATATGAGGTTATGAGAAGAAGTATGATCTAATTTGTTCTTACTGCCAATCTTGAGCTGAACGCAAGATCATTCAAAATGATGCTTTGACCTAGCTATACTGTGGACATGTATGGCAATAACAACAGAAATCCCTCAGAAAATCACTGCAACCTTGGGTGACAAAAATAGAGAAAAGCCATGAACAATCTAATACCCAGAAGTGGCAGTTTAATAGCGTTCTTCATTTCAGCCTGTAGCCTAAAAATACAGACTCTAAAAAGAAATATAGGACTTTGAGAAGACCCCATATAATTGCACAGGTTGGATCTTGTCATTAGCCAATTTATTCTTCCTCAGATTTACAACTCTGGGTGTAACAAAATCTTTGGCATGAGATGCAGACTTAGTTTTTTTTAACCCTTCAAATTAATTTATTTTGTACTTACTGGAAGTCAATTCAGTAGCACTCACTGAGTTTTAGGCTTCTATTTGCTGCTGAAAGAACTGCCTTTTCAGGATTTTACTACTCAACAAAACACTAAGCATGTGCTTAACAGTAAACCTGTGCTGAAGTTTCTTCAAGGTAAATATGATGCAAATGAATGTTTGGTTGCTTTGCTTAATATGGATGATCTCTGCGTCTCTGAATTGCGCTGTTGGAGCTGCCACTTACAAAGAGATGTCAATTTTGTAGGATACAGGCTGGATCATTTTAAGCTAATTGCTGCAGAAAGAAAACAGTTCATTGGGAGGAGTTAAAAATGCCTGATAATGCCACCCCTGCAAGTTGCCTGGATGGGTGGAAGAAAGTGAGAGAAAAGCCCAAGGTAATTTGCCAACAGTGTAGCCACCCAGCTTATATTTTACTTCCATAATCATTTATAATAATACAGCAAAATGAACAACACTGAGCAGCTTGTGTTCCTATCGTAATGTATAACCTCTCAATACTTCATGTACAATAATGCCTCCATGAAAATCAAGCTGGATTACTTCTGCTTCTTTGTACAACACTTTGCATGACTAAGAGCAGCAAGTGACAACACATTCTCCAGTAACTGAGATTGATTATTGGTGCTTCAGCACATCCATAATCATGATGCATGCAGCACGGAGAGATGGAATTATTTTCATACAGTGCCCTGATTGGTAGAAAAACCTTTTTTTCTAACAGAACTGAATATGTATAGGATGCATGCAACATGCTCTAGAGGAATGAGTATTGTGCTAGCTGTCAAAAGGTCTCTACCTATACTTCTGCCTTGCCTGGCTCTGAGCAAGATGAGTCACGCATGCTGACTGCATTTGCTACTCTTCAGTCACAGTGGTCACCACTATAAATAAATGAAAATTTAACGGTGGTTACCACTCTGTAGTATTTGAGATACTATTGTTTTACTATAAGCAATAGGGAGAATATGAAAGAAATGTAAGAATTGAGTGTGGCACACGACGGAAAGTATGGCTATGGTAGGTCTGGATTTTATTTCATAACATTAGTTTTACAGCTGATTAACTGGACTGACTTAAAAGAATTGCTGCAGATTGTTACTAATGAAGTGAGTGTGGAGTGTGGCCCCGGTATCTGCTTACTGCAACAAGAAACTGCAGATTTTTTAGCAGAAAATCTGATTAGCAGTTTTTTCTTTTCTCTTACAGCATACTAGACAATATGGTTTTCTTTTATTCCCAAAAATCTCAGAGGACTTAATGTCTTAAAGAAGTCATTGTTACGCCACAAAATCTTGGATGTTATAAGAATAGCTCAGATATTGCATATGCATTTTCCTATTTGTCAGCTTTGGAGTTTGGTGAATTATGTGACCATTTTGAAGTTCACGTGACTTTCTTAATCCAGAATCATCGCATCCTGCTGGAGAAATGTAAGCAAGGATTAATTTGGCTTTTCAATCAGATACATCGATAGCCTTTGCTATTCTCCCTGTACTGACCAGTACTGTCTAACTGTGGTATTATTGCAACAACTAGAATTAGTGCTACAGTAAATCTCATTTGATTAAATGGATAAACAGTCCTTTGAGGTTGTGGAAATGGGCAGTGCACTACAAACTCAATGACTAAGGAGTGATTAATTACGTACTTTTAAGGTGAAATATGGTGACAAATAACTCAGCAACAGAAAAAGCACTGTTAATACTTACGCCATATTGAATTTTTCCCTATAAGGATTAATACACCGAATTGTGGATAGCTGAATAAGCATTTATATTGTCCATTTCTTGGCTATTTCCTGATTCTCTAGATACTAAGCTCCACATAACCCAAGAAGGAAGATTAGAGAACAATCACCACATTGTACTACAATTTATAAAATAATACATAAATAAGAGAGTGAAATACAGTGCAATGTGGTATCACAATTAGAATAGGTTTTCCTCTGGATTAGTGGGTATCACAGCTCCCTCTCCATAACTTTTACATACCACAGGATTCTGCTGAATATTGAACTGTTTTGGCAGAAACGCTATGCTCTTTCCCTATCCATCTTTATATTTTAGCTCATGTACCTCAAGGACAAGACACAGAAATTGAAAACCCTTCTGAATAAAGCTTTGTATAAACTAGGAGAGAGAGGAAAAAAAACACCTTGTCTTCAGTAGTGAACAGGGTAGAACAAAAAAGTCTTCCAATTACTGTACACACACATATATATATACAGAGAGAGAGAGAGAGCAGCATGTAATTCATTTACCATAGGTTATCAAAAAAATCTGTGAAATTACAGCAATTTTCATTAAACTGTTGACATCAGTGGAAGCATTTTCAATTTAGTCCAATGTCGGAATATAGGATGAGACTCAAATTTACCTTTCAGGAAACATTATCAGAAAAGTCTGCGCAGTGTCCCCCCAAAGGCCAGGGTCAATTTTTCAAAAGCAGCCTTTGATTGTGGATG
>JBCJKH010047865.1:25718-40230 GCA_039877255.1 Loriculus beryllinus | reverse complement strand
CAAGCAGTGGGTGACGCACCAGCCCAGTGTGCACATGTCAGAGCCATGCCTGAGTGCAACCTATTTGCTGTATCTAGAACTAAGTTTTTCAAGTTTTCCTTCTCACAACTGATCATTCACCATCCCTATGATTTTTCTTGCTGCTTATTCTCTATAGACGTTGCCACCTCTTTGATCTCTACATAAATACATGCAGCTCTTGAGCGCACTGTTTACATAGATTAAAAGGAATCCTAAACCTTACATGTACACACTGATAACCCCAAATCTGATTTGTGATTGAGTACCTGAAAATGGCTTTTACTCTCTGGAATTTTAAGGTTTACAACAACAAGCCAGATGTCTTAAGCCCTAGACAGCACAGACTTTCCCCTTTGAATATAGCAAACACTGGCTTCCATGGTAAGGTCGGATCTCCAGCAGCGGTGCCTCTGAATACCAGAATGGCATTCAAGCCTGTGAATTTTACTGTGATCCACAAAGCCAGTTTTATCTTCTCATAGAAAGCAGGATCAGTTTATGTATCATCCTGACAGTGCGAGTATCTTGAGAGAGGTGTGCTGTGCTCTTAAACTCTTCACTGAACCAGAGAAACCTGACCTTAAAACTTTATGTGGTACGGCACGTGAAGGGACTTGAATACTATTAAATCACTGTTGAATTTGTACAGTTTCTGCATATGTTCAAAACCTGACGAATTATATTGACCACAATCCTTCTCAGAGAGATGGCCACGTCTTTGCAAAAGAAAGTCATGAGAAATACTAGCACAAAGCTCAGGATAATGAAACTAGAAAACACTGCATAGAGATAACACACACATTAAGGCCAGCAACTTCCCCAACTTCTTGAATTCCTTGATTCATTACTTACTCCAGTTGATTCTTCATAGGCATCATCACTGATTCTTAGCACTTTAATTATAGTTTAAATTTTTTTCTCTGAGCAGTGTTTTTGTCAGTAGAGCTACATACCAATATAGACTGCAGCAAAATGAGGAAACAGTTTGTGTGTCTACACCAACACCAACACCAAAACCACTCCAACTTACTAGACAACCTCACAAACATTCATAGGTCCGTTAATTATAGGCTGTAGTCATTAGAGGCTATTTTTCTTGTGTACACTGACCACAGGACTTCCCTTAATTAAATCTTGCTTGAGTTAAGGTAGAGCCTTCAGGGAAAAGAAAAGCACTGTAGATCAAGCCACAAAGATTTTTCTGTAGTACCTGTACTGGGACTTGGGCTTTTAGAGCAGAACTACCTGACAGTGCCAGTATTGACCCAAAGTTACAGGAGCCTTTGATGTGCAGGGCATGGAGACTCTTAGGTGAAGAGGAATCTGTTACCTCATTGATGAGGTTAATCCTGTACTACCACATCTATGCTGAACACTGCTCTGCTTAGCTCAGCTCATCTAAGGCAACATTAGCTTCAGGGAGCCTGTGGTTATTTTCAAAAAGCCACAAAAACTGCAAAGAGGCTTCCTTATACACATTTGTAGAAAAATCATGTCAATGCAGGCACAGGAAAGGTCTTATCTGCTGCACAATTGTTTTCAGGAATGAGATGCCACAATGCACTGATTGAAACGATGCAGAGATCATTCCTGAAGCTGACGGTGTTTGGGGAAGATCATATATACACTGAATAAAGATAGGCTGTTTATGGCCTGAATCAGCACATGAAGTTGCCATACAGTGTGTCACAAGTGCATGGAAATTTACCTCTCCAAGAAGAGATACTGTGATAACATGTAGCAGATATTTTTTTCCACCTGGCACTTGACACTTTAGTCCTTTTCAAGTGTCTGACCACCTCCATGTGCTTCGGAAACCTCTCTGCCAATCCCAACAAGGCCTGAGAAGATCACAGGAGTTTTCACATACTTGGCTGCCCCAACTTATTAAACAGTCTCCTTATAGGATGTTTTTATTTTTCAGCCTATATCCCAAAAACCTGATGTTCTTGGACAAGGAAATGTGATTGCGGGTGGGCTCAGGAGTTTCTGCCCTCACTGCTTTCCTACCTGATCTAAGGAAAGTTCTTTAGGCTGGAAAGAGGCTTCTACCAGACTTCTCTGGGAGGTGATTCGCAGTCCTAATTCACACAGAATGGCTCTTAACCATACATACAGCCAGTTCTTCGGGTGATAAAAAGGGGAAGAGTGCCAGGGTTTTGCCCTTCCATGCTGTGTAGGACAACTCATGTCATCAAAGGCTGAAAAAATCAAGCTATGAATTTTACAGCTGTAATGTATGGATCACCCACTAAACTCTCCAAGTGGGACATGTAGATCTTTAAAAGCACACTTTTTTAGTGAAAATATCTACATGGATCCAATGTTGACTTTGAAAAAAAGAATTCCCTCTGACCCACAAAAACTCACACCTTCCTTGTTCCACCTTATTTTCAACAGAAGCCAAGGCAGAGAGAGAAGCTTCGTAACGTGTTGAAGGTCAAAAAAGCCAGACATTCGTTCTTAGTAATGCCTTGCCCCAGAAGATGCCCCTTACACATCTTCTGGTTATGTTTCCTACTGGTGTCTTCAATTCACACTCTTCCTGCTCTCTTAGATTCAACTGTGATAAATTAAAGTGATTCTGAGGACTGATGTCTGGTGAGTCTCTGCAAGTATGGGGCAGCCTAGGGAGGCACAACTTGGTTATTATAGCTGTCCATTTTCACAAAACTGAATGAATTTCTCCACCACCTACCTTACCTTCTTGTGCCACCTTATGCCTTCTTGACTCCACTAGCCAGCATGTTTGAAGCACAGAGCCAATACTCAAGCTATCCCTACCCAGCCTGTTAGTCTCTGTTCCCATCCGTCTGTCTAGGAGACTTAATGGTCTAGACAGTGGTGGCTTCTCTTCTAGCTAGCTTGCACTCTTACCTCCAAACAGAAACAAGGTACAGGAGTGAGAGGTAGCTCTGTCTGTCTTGCTACTGCCTTATATCCATATGCACTAAGGTCTGAACTCTACAGCACTTTATAGCATGAGTCTGAATGTTGCAGAAGAATTAAAGTATACAGTTCAGTCTTTCTGGTTGTTGGATAAAGAAATACTGGTGGTACTGCTGTACAGCCTTGTGTTCCTGGTCAGTCTGCCATTGCCACCTGTCCTGGCACAAACTAAGTTGTCATCTTTGTTCACTCCTGCTGAATCCTTACTAGGAAGATACGAAGTCTGAAGAATATATGGTCTTCTAGGAGTCATAGATTTCTCCTAAGTAATACCAAATATTTGAGCCTGGAAGAATCTGAAATCTTGAATCAGAAAACCTTCAAGGCTGGTGAACACCTCTGTATGATTTGATCCTGTTTTGCCATTGCTAGTCCACCAGTAAGGAGAATTGTTGCTGATTAAGAGAGCTTGAAGGTTCTGTCCCCATCAGAGAACAAGTGTCACCAACTCCTCTAACTCATCTATATCAGCCCTATTTGATATTAATGGGCAAACAGGCCAACTCTTCAGCATTTGTCTTCTTGCAAAGATTAAGGACTCTTTCTGTCATGGAGAACTTGGCCCTTTAATGTAGGACCAAAGTCCCTGCTGAACATATGCTTTCCAGATGGACCTAATTAAGAATATGTGGCAGCATTTGGGGGTGAATAAATAAAGAAAGAGGAAACTTGCTTAGCGGGAGGTCTATGGAAAAAGCTGCAGAGGACTAAGAACTGGAAGACTGGCTGATGTCTTCTCACTGAGAGCCACAAATAGAGAAGGGCCCATGAGCTGAGTCCTTCATACTACAGAGTCAAACTTGAAGGCTAAAGGACACAGGGAACGACAGGAGCAATGCAAAAAATAAACCTCATGGTGTGTTTGGAGAGAAACAACTCTGAAACATGGCAAGTCAGACATTACTGCAGAGAAGGACAAGTGAGGGCTGCAGCTCAAGGGACTGGGAGGGCAGGTTAAGAGCTGTGGAAATTGCAGAAGATGACATAATTGCAGCATTTGTGATACCTTTGTTTGGGCCAGAGTTGGTTCGTTTTCAGCTACTGGTATAGCTGATGAATGCTACTTCTGTTTCCCCAGAAAGTCATAGCTTCTTAAAGAGTAATGTAAGATTCTCAAAGAAGTAAGTACTGAGATTTTCCTTACCTGCTGCAAGGCAGTTGCTCCAACTCTCTCTCCCCAGGTAAGCATCTGACCAGCTCTCATTGTTTGGACTCACACCAAGACTCGTCTTTCGACATTCAGCAACTGAGGACCTGCAATTTTGGAAAGCAGCATTGGAAGTCATTGTTAGGAGGAGAGGTAGGTTTACAATAAGCAGAACATCATTTGATAGTACTAATGTGACATGAAGCAGAAAACCGGCTGCAGCACCATGGTTGTAAGTTCTTTGGACCAGTGACCACTCTTGGCCGTGGATAGAGCACCTGGAAGAATGGGGCCACATTAGGGTTGCTGGAAACTCCTGTCCTGCTACTAGTGAACAAATGTGGACTTCTCCAGACAACTGGTTGGCCATCATCTTCCAAAGGAGGCCTGCAGTTCAGCTCCTGCATGCACATTCAGTTCTGACCTTCAGACCTGCTGAAATCCAGGGGGACAAGTGACATCCTGGTTGTGAAACTAGGACTGGGTTTCATATAAGAATGGTTTTGCATACAGGATTTTTGTAAGGTCTTGTTACTGATGTGGTTCCATAGTCATTGTTAAGTCCTGTTATCTGCCACAGCAAGGTGCATTGATCTCCCTAGGGACAATGATCACTTGATCTCTTGACATCCAGCCTGGGTTGAGAAACAAAAACTGAAGACCTCAGGTTGACCAAAAGGAAAAGTGATTTGTGCACGCACCTCACACTTCAAAAGATCACAGTCAGCACAGCAGAAGGAGAACCACTGTTGCGCTGGCAACCTGGTAAGTGTGCACAACGAAACCCGAAGACTCTGGAAGTTAATCTGTTCTCCTTGGCTGAGGAATGAGTCTTCCAGAGCCTCTTCTGGCAGTTTACTGGGCCTCTGAGCAGAAATATGGGATGCAGGTGTGTCTCCACCAGGTCAGGGAATAAGTTCAGGGTAAAGCATTGAGGGAGAAAAACAACTGCAAACATGGGAAACACAGTCACAAAACAACCACAACATTTCAGGCAAAACAAACAGTAAATTGGAGGGGGAGAGAAGGTGGAAAATGTACTTAGTTCTTCCAAACAGGAAGAACTTCAAACTATTTTAAGTGCCTTGCTTCCCATCCAATCATCGCATTTACCATTTACCTACAGTCATTTTGTGAGACAAGCACAGGAGATAACAGGCAACACACTTTTTACAAACTTTGTAAAACCTCTAACACCATGTCCTTCCTGTTCTCTCCCTCTCCCCAGTGCTCTCCTCCCCCAGTTCTGAGTCCTTTCCAGAGTCTGACTCCAGCCCCCATGTCCAAGGATAGGATATTTTTTCTCAGGGAAGACTCCCATAGACCTCTGGGCTGCAACAGTTCCAGGCATATGGCTATAGGAGAACAAAACCCCAGAAGAAATATGAAGTTCATTTTTTAACTAAAATTATGATTTATGAGGAACAGCTGAGCTGACTACAAGAGGTTTCATTTAAATAGATTTGAAGGCCACAGTGATTTAGTAGAACTGTATATGCTTGCTCTTTTGTGAGACTTATATGTCACATATGCAAGTACCAGGCTGCTATTCCTACTGTCTCTGTGTTTAGTCTCACACATGATAACCATGTGCTTTCAGCACCTCACATACACTAATGGCTTTTTTCATCAGAATTTGAGGGATGAAAAAACGAAATAAACAGACTAAGCATGCCCAGGATTGCTGGGACCAGGCCCCAGTTTTTTCACATCTCAATACCAGTACTTCAGTTGCTCCCTCTCTTTCTCACCCAGAGCTTCCCTGTCCACAGCAGAGGGATTGGTACTAGATGAACTTTAAGGTCTTTTCCAACCCAAACCATGGTTCTATGACACATCACACATAGAATCATAGAACAGTTAGGGTTGGAAAGGACCTTAAGGTCATCTATGTTGTTGCCACAAGTGACAATTCATCTCCAGGAGTCCCCTGGCTGCATCATAGGATGGCAAGGAGCAAGTTGGGGACATGCCTGGGCCAGTGGAAAGCTCAGAGGTCACCCTGGGGGCTGCTGGCCCCTGTCAACAGGAGGCCCTTTGCCATTACCGCCTTCATTGCAACTTAGCCAAAGAATGAAGCTGAACTCTGGGCATAGAAACAAGTATTAACACACAGAGAAGAGCTGATGCTCTTCAGAGGAATAGATTAAAAACCATACTAACTTAAAAAATCACAGAATAATCAATTAGTCCACTCAAACTAACTGGTAGGCTCTATCCATTTAACCTACTACTCTGCTATGGATAACCTCACTCACTCAAACACTGCTAAAAAGCATGTGAACACACTTGGACCTGCCTCTATTTCAATAAAGCAACAAGCTTCCCTTCCAATGCCAGGTCTAAGATAAGGACAACTATTTGAACTTTTAGTAATGAGCTTACTCCTACCTCAGCAGTGAGCTGAATACTGTTTTCTTATATCTCAGCAAAAGGCACTGAAAACCAATCTGGTTTTCTACTAAACAATTACAGAGAAAATTTCTCTGTAAGTTGCATTTGACAGACTGTCTTCAGTGGTGCAATAATAAATATGTGTCTACTCTTGCATTCCTCCTCACTTTCAAATTTAATTGCATGTTGTTTATAGTGTTCCATAATGTAGAAGCCCAACATATAGAGAAAGTCTGTCTGATTGCTTTTCTTGTACATAACAGTTGTTTAATATGCTCTGGGACTGACAGCATCCAACATTTTTTAAATAACTCTATATAATAGATAATTATAAATTATAACATAAAATTATATAATAGGTAATCTATGTCTTATCTATGTCCAGGTAGCTAATATCCCTTGTTTATAAGGATTCTACTTCTCTCATAATGGCAACCTGAAACAAGGTTAATGTCTCGGTGTCAACTGCTTATCAACAGAAAGTAAGGTTCAGCATCATATGGAAGTGGTGTTTATACCATCTCATGCAGCAGCCAGCCAAGACTAGTAGAGCTTTATTGGCCCTCTCACCTCAGACAAGTTGTAGAATAAGATCTGAATACATTTCTTCCTGCTCCACCATCTATGTTGCTTCTTCTGAAAGAGATAAACAAAACCTCTTCAGGGCATTGCTTGTGTTTTATTTGAGTTTGGTCAGACCATGGAGGTCAGCTCCATATCCTAAGTACTTCAAGTCTAGCAGTATTTGGATGTAAAGCTGGTTTCATATCAAAGAAATACACCAACTGGAAAAACTATGTTTCCATATTAATCTGTTTGCTACTACATGCTGATACACTTGATCTTAAACAAGAAACTTCATAGATGTGTAGGCCTAGGAATCACTGTTGCTAATGAGTTCTACATCTAACCTGTAGGTAGAAAGTGGCTCAGTTCCTAAAGCCTAAAAAAAAGTCACAGTAAATCCCTGTGATTTGAAAATGCGATGCATTCGGAGGCACACGTGCACACTGCAGTGAAGGAATCCTGCTTCACACATGGCAAAATAAAAACTTGGGGAAAATCTTTAGCGCTGAGGTGGGTTGCATATGTGTTTTTGCAAGTGTGTTTATGTAGAACTTTTAGATCCCAAAACTGGAGGCCTTGCTCAGGCAAAAATCCAACTGGCTGAAATGGAAATGTTGCCTTATGCAGTCTGCAAAACTGGTCTGGGAGTGCGTGTTTGTGCATTCTCTGTGCATGCTAAAGGTCAAGGAAAAGGTTGCCAGGACTTCTTATTTGTGTCTCCCTCTCCAGTACGTAGCCAAGGCGCAGGTAAAGTTCCCATGACTTTTAAAGAGCCTGTAGAATTTGGCCACTGGGTATCAAAACCGTTCTGAACACTGGAGTACAGCTAAATTATTCCAACACCAGACAAATGGGTCTGCCTAACCTAAGCCATAACATTTGAATTATTAATGTTCTCTAATAAAGGGGATAAAGTGTCTGTAGAACAGAGCGTTTCAGAGCTCTGTTAAAGATCATGCCTATTTTAATTTAGAAGTTCAGCTTGAGGAGAGACAATGCTGGCATTGTGTTACAGAGATTTAAAACTAGTCTGTCTTGAGGATTTTCCTCCGTCCTTATCTGTAATAATAGAATTTTAAAGAGTCAGAGCTAGAGCAGCAGCACTGGAAAATATCTTTCTCAGAAACTATAGCAGACAGGTCACAACATTTTTAAACAATGATAGTAACATTTATTCTATCAAAGCCATTTTATGTTTTATTTGGAACTCTGGCGCCTTTATTTTTTTAAGCTCTCATAACATGACACTAATTACAGACATCAAGATGCTCTATAGAAGATACCAGTCAAAATCCAGATGCTGCTTCTTTTCCTTGCTCTGCACTCCCACCCCAGCCATTTTGTGTGCATTACATCATTGCATAGTTTATTTTAAAAGTGCCTCAAAAATGCAATGATAGTAATCGTAGACAGCAGGAAATTGATGGTGAGCACCTCTGGTCTGCAAATTCCTTTACAGAGCACTCCTGCTGCTCATCAGAAGACCTTCTTTTTAGCAGAGACTTGAAAATAGAGAGGCTTGAGAACTGAGTTTGGGTGATGTGTTGAAAAGATAACGGGTTAAAGTAATTTTTATCTTAGTACTGTACATACATGTTTCCTCTTCTCTGTCTCTGCCACCAAATGGGAATGATCAGATCAGTCTGCACTGCTTGACACCCACAGGAGCAGGTTTGGGTTGAAACTTCTTGAGAGAGGCCCACATCTCAGTGGTATCAGCTAGACCAGAGAAACACAAGACAACATGCAGGCTGCAGGAAATCATTGCCATTTCTTGGGTAGCTGGTGTGGTCTTATCTCTTCAGGCAGTGGCAGTCCTCCATGAAACACCCATAGCTAAAATAACCAAGGGCCTTTAGCTACCAGTGGCAGCAGAGAAACTGAACTATCCTATGGGTTTTAGAAATGTTGATCAGCTGCCCATACCAGGTGGTAAAATTACCACCAAAACTGTTGAGTTTCGGCTTGACTTGACCACATGAACATCTGCAGGCTACATGTGACATTTTAGCTAGGGTAGCATCATACAGAGGAACATCTGAGCCATGACCTGCCCCTCTGCATGCTCCCATAGCACCACAAGGGTTCCCCACAACTCATACCATGTTTCCTGGCTGGCATCACCTAAATGGCCAGCTTTTGTCAGGATAACGAGCACAGCTCTGCTGAATGTCACCGACCACTTAGCACACCGTGGGACCTTCATGGTGACACATACACACAGCCCTTCGTGTTGTGGGGCTGAGTGACAGCCATCTCCCTCATATTTTCCCACAGGCAGACAGCTCACAGGATGGAATCCCAGCCCCACTGTAAGTGTGAATCAGGATTTCAGCCAAAACGTTGCAAGAAACACATTTGTCCTGCAGAGTAAGCAAATAAAGTGGCAACGCTGCACCAGTAAAGAACAGGAAGTTTTTGATGACACTGGCTCCAATTTTTTAGCCTATTAAGATTCCCGTTGCCCTCAGGCTCATTATTCAGCAATAAATAAACACCAATAAATCTGAAATAACAAATGAAACACATGCACTTAAGGGAAAAAATAATCCTTGGAAATGTTCTTTCCTTTACCACAATCAACACAGCAGTATCAGGGTGACTATGAAGCTCTGAAACACATCTCATCCTTCAAAACATGCGTCCCACAAGCCTGCTGAGATGCAGGTCTTGGAAGGGTCTTAGGACGTTAGGATCTCAGGGAAGAAGGGAGGATCTATGGTGGGAATCCTGTCACTGATTACCTTCATACTTGTATTTAAAAGGCTCCTTTCTGGCAGTAAACTGCACTAAAATAAGTAAGCAAGAACTGAAATAAGCATGGTGATTTTCCTTCCCCACTCCAGTGCTGTCAGGAGTGGTGCAATCTGCACACAACTTTATGTCTACATTGAGCTGTCAAGCACTTACGCTCTATTTCATGTCTATGAAAATCATGTGGGTTTAAGTACTACAAAAGTCATTTTCCAAGCAGAAGCAAGATTATCTTTTTTTTGCCACTGTCTGTGTTAAAATCCCTTGCGGACCTGTGAGCAGATCCAAATTCTTCCTTTTTCGTTAAACTGTGGAAGGTTTATTCTACATTTCCATAAGTAGCCATTTTAATTTTTCCATTTTCCTTTTTTAAACAGGAAACCTCTCCACCTCTTCTCCACTTTCCCTAAGCTCTTTGTTTATATTCTACTTCCATTACCAGAATTATTCTTACATTTTTCCATGCCCTTTTCTGAACAAACATTTACGCTGACTCTGAATGACTTGTATTATATATAAAGGGAAACAACAAAGCAAAGAGAACAAAAGTAACATCTCTACGAGAAGACGAAATGTGGCTGCTGCCTCCTGATAGCAGCCCTGAAAGGAAATTGTTTGCCAGCTTCAAGCATCCCTGGACAAAGGATCATGGATCATGCTAGAAGTGCGGAGATGCATCAGAGTGGAGCCATGTGAATCACATAGCATAAATGCTGTGGTTCAGAAAAGTAGATTATCTTTTCACTCATGAGTTTTTATCTAGTTATTCAGTGATTAATACATGTCTGCCACCTGGGCACAGGGAAAAGGATCCAGCCAATACAAGGGATGTCTCCTTCAGGTAAGCAACACTGCCTGAAAAGGGGAAGATGGGCAGGCAGGAGCAGGTTGGCCATGGGAGTTATCTTGGATGTCTGGAAAGAAGCAGCAGGGAAGCAACACTGCACTGCAGAGCAGGAAAAGCGGGCATATCTGAGCACTTCTGGTCACCAGGAAGGTGTCCTCAGCACCAAGGGCAAATGGTACAGTGGTATGGGGGTTTAGATGGGCTCTCTAGGAGAGTCTGCTGTCAGAGTGCAGTAGCTTGTGGTTACTGAGACTCACATTTAAGGTATCCAGGAGCCCTTTTGTCATCTTTCCAAGATTCATCAAAGCCCAAGCCTAGCTGTTAAGCTCCAATCAGCCTTTGATTCTGCACTAGCCAATGCACACTGCCTGCCAGTTGTGCCACTGCAGCAAGGACTTGTCTGTCCAAGCCGCTTTGTTCATTCCAGGAGAGAACAAGGAGGGCTGTCTTCAAACAGCTTCGCTCCATAGCATCCTTCCATTGGTAGCAGGTAGGAGCTGTGCACCAGCAATACATCTTCCAGTTTCTCAGTGACCAGTAGCATGGCATGATACATGTAAACCCCAGCAAACAACAGAGCAGAAGAGGTGCAACTCTTCCCTCTCCTCAACTCTCTTTAAAACAAACATCCCACTGTACATTTACCAGGTAACAATTCGTTCTAACGAATTGAGCAGGAGACCAGATAACACCTCCTTTTCTTCTGCTGCTGGTTTGCTATTTTTCCAGTAAATATTCTCTTAACATCTTATTAGCTGCGGATAATGGATAATCTTTAAAAAGAAGGGAAATTTCCATGTCTATTTATATGTTCTCCACCTTTTTCCAAAATCTGAATACTCATCTTGTGCAGTCTGTAGACATGTCAGGCCTTTTCCACAGATGGTCTTTAGAAACTTTATTACTATCCATGAGAAGCAAGAAAAGAATCTGCTTGGAGGTCCCAAGATGGATTTGCAGGCCTGGTGTTCGAAAAAATGAAATGTTTTTACTTTAAATCTGAATATATTCATTCTGTAAATCATTGCCTGACAATAAACCCATTCTCTTTTCAGAATTGCTTTTTACTCTAAGCATTTGCAACCTAATTTCGAGAGAGATCTTCGAGTAAAAGATCATTTCTTGACATAGTTTATGTTTTCTATGTGTTATTTTCAGTTTTATCCCAAAATAAAAACAGTGCTAAAATTGTGACAGTTCTGTATCTTATAGATCTGGTTTTAATTGCATCTTCATTCTTTTTTGTGATCGTAAAATATGGTTTACAAATGTCTAGATATTAATTCTACAGAAGTTGTCTTACAATGCAGCCCTTTTAACTGAACAGCCGATGTTAATCCCACCCACACATCCTAGTAAAGGAGCACAACGGGTTTTTAAACTCTGGCTCAGCGTCTCATCTCTTCTGTAGTGATGAAAATGAATATTGCATCTATGGCAAGGCATGTCAAGCTCTCTGTGGAATTTATTATGCTCTCTGCACCAAATGTTCTACCAGCAGGTCTGCCTTGTGCTATTCAGAACATGTATAATTAGAAAAGAATTTAGCTAATGCTGGAAAGAATGACTGTCCATAACTCATCAGGTTAGAAAGCTGGAAGCCCTAGACCAGAAGGAAACTAGCAGGATATTCAGCTGAAGAGGAAAAATGCATTTTCTTTGTTTTCCTATTATGAGAATAGCTTTTTTATATGTAAGATGCAGCTCATTATCTCCTCTTCTAATAGGCAACCACATTCACAATCACAGCAGTCGGCAGACTCGGGACACCAGCAATGGTCCAATGTGGCCCACAGCACAACATTTGAATACCTGGAGGGGCAGTTCTTGCTTAGGAATGCATTCTCTGCTCCTGGGCCAACTGACTGTGGTTGAAGTCCATGGAGAAAGCTCTACCTTGCTTGAGTCCCCAGGATCCCAGAGGATCAATTCAAATGTACAAAGCTTGTCCCTTTCAACAATGAACCACACGGCTGATAGCAGAGAGCCTTAGTGGTAGCTTATGCACAGTGATTTCAGGAGTCTTTTCCTTTCTCACATGAGATCAGTGTAAAGAGACTAATAGCTGAAGTCCATAGAGATGCCTCTGTGGTCAACTTGAGCTGTGAAGGAACCCAAATTTATTCCTAGGCAATGAACACCAGGATCCTTATTCTGAGACAATTAAGTCCTTCTTCATGATCTCAGAATATTGGACTCATTTATGCAATATCTAATTAAATTACTCTCCACATCTGACAGGCTTCTCTAAAAATGAGGATCACATTTGTGCATCCTTTTTTTATCCTCATTTTAAAGCCTTTCCCAAATTTCCCAGCTGCATCAAATCCCTTCCTCATTATCAGAACCTAAGCTGATCTCTTCTTATTCTTAACACTGCTGGACTCTGATTTCTCCCTGCAAACTGGAGACCAGCTCCTTTGCTATAAGAAGAAGGAAGAGCTGGCTCTTCATAGACTTTGCCTTCAGACAGAACTCAGTCTTCATCTTCAAATTGGAAACATCTGCATTGACATAACTGACATACAAGACAAGGCTTAGGGTTCATTTTAGAAAGTAACTGGAAGATTTTCCCAAGGAATCCTTTTTCTTCCCTTGTAAATAAAAGTTGTGTTTGTTGGTTTAGATATTGGAAGCTCCCAGGGAAGGAGGAGTTAGTTTATGTACGTTTAAAAGTTGATAAAAGCACTAAGATATCTTTTGCCACATTTGGAAATAAATATTAATGATTGTTTTTTGAGTGTGAGTAAACTTCTGCCTGTCTCGTTAGGGCTCGTTTCATTTTGGTTAATCTGTAATTTTACTGCTAGAAGGCAGCACTCATCACACAAGTCAAAGGGAAAGGACTTTCCATGGTAACATCATTAATAGAAACTGGTCAGTATAGGAGATGTGGACTCTGACCTTTTAGTTTATCATGGAGAGCCCAGTATTCTGAGTATGTGGCTAAGAATTGTCCTACTAGCCAGGAACAGATGTTTAGGGAAAGCACAGAAGAACAAGGGCACATATCACAGAGTGATTCATCCCCATTACACTCAGCCAGTTTCTGAGAAGCAATAGTTTTGGATTTCCTGAGGTAGAGGTTACACATGGGCGCTCACTTTGAAGAGTCACTGGTTGACCTATCCTTAATAAATTTATCTCATCCCTTGCAGAATTCACTAGTACTTTTGGTTTCTATGAGGTCCAGAAGCCAGGAATCTGGGTCTTTCACTCCATCTTTCAGCTGATCAATCTCTCTTGATGCTTTTTTGGCCATTTTTTCTCATTTCCATTTTCCATGGAGACACATCCTCTGCATTTTCCTTCCCAATTGTTGTGTGATAGGAGAGGGGGAGATGAAAGACACAGTTTCTTCAGGTCTGCAACTGAAACAGTACCCTAGAATACAAGTAAAGGTATAGCACAACCAAAGCATAAGATTTAAAAGGCTTACCTAATGAATTATCATTACAAATAACTTCACTTAAACAATGGCTACATATGATGCCCCCCCTCATTCCTTGCATGGTGAATAGGACCATTTCTGTGTACTTAATCAGAACACATTTTAAATCACACTGTATAGTATACTTTGTGGCAATACATGATGGCCAAAGTATATAAAATGTGATGAAGTTAAGAAGTTGCAGCTGAACTAACAATATATTCTGCTGGAAGGAGACATTGAATAAATCGTGGATGGTTTTTGATAGCCAATTGAAGTTCTTATAAGAGGTCTGCTGCATTTCTCTGCATTCTTCAATTGTAGCCTTTTAAACAAGCATTTGCAATTTTAAATATTCCCCTAAACTCCCACGGTATTAACAAGTCGATGTGTCTCTTGCAGC
>JBCJKH010047865.1:0-20337 GCA_039877255.1 Loriculus beryllinus | reverse complement strand
CTTATCATTATTATTATTGGTGGTAGCAGTAGTGATTTGTGTTATACCTTAGTTACTGGACTGTTCTTATCTCAGCCATGGGAGTTACATTCTTTTGATTCTCTTCCCCATCCCTCCAGGAGCAAGGGAAGGAAGGAGGGAGAGTGAGTGAGCAGCTGCATGGTACTGGGTTACCAACTGGGCTTAAACCATGACACCTGCAAACTTGTATTGCCTTCAAGCAAGTGGCAGATGTTAGTTACTTGCCTTTCCAGCCATGAACATAAAAGGTGGTGGGCACGGTGAGAACACCCAGGGAGGTCTTGCTGGGGAAGTACTCAATGAATCTTAGTAGTCTTTGTTGCTGCCCTTTAGGCAAATTAAGAGTCAACAGCTGATGACCAGGTAGTGCATGAGGCTCTACTGCAGATGCCAGATCATAGCAGATCCATATACCCATCTCAGGGACCTTCAAGTGTGCGACTTACCCCTCCTAAGTATGGATGTGGGAAGCAGGATGTTCCTCACACCTGAAAGATGCATTACCTGCCTATTGCAAATTATTAGATTATAGTCAGAGCTAGTTTAGTTGTTTGTGTAGCTGTTGGTATTGTTTCTTGTTTTTTCCACGTCAGTATCCCATCCACTTTAAACAAAACGTGCCAACACACCTGGAGCAGAACAAGCAGTTGACTTAGTAAAGACAAATACAGTTCCTCAGACTCACAGATTATCTAACCACAGAGCCTGAGTTCAGTTCAGAGCTGAGATTTTCACTCTTTGCAGTGATTTACAGAACACTTTGTGTTCACACCACTCAACTTTCTAGGGTGGGCTTCTTTTCTTTTTAGAACTCTTTTTGTCTGACCCATCACTCATTATTTCACATATGGGACTGGTCACCACTTCTGTGATGAAATGAATGAAACGTGATACATGAGAGAGGGTACTTCCATCGTTAATCCCCAGCATCTACATTCACAAACGAGTATCTTGCCCACATGCATGGGTATTTGCAAGAAGAACAATGAAAACGTGGCAATAGGCTGAGCAGCCCCCCTTTTGAGTGTTTGCAGGAAGCTGTCAAAAAGCAGGAGAGTGGTAGAAGCACGCTGAGTCCAGAGCATTCCATAGAACTGTTCCATGGACATGTTCCACAATTGTCTTTCCTCCCTGTGCTCTCAGCTGCAGTCACCAGGAACACACAGGGGCATGGGCAACACGAGCACATGCTTTTCCCACTGCTTCTAAGGTTAACATAAATAATGTTCCACAGTCTGTTATTGTGGAAATACCAACCATCATCCTGCTAAAACAAGACCAAGAATTATAGCTAGACATTAATAAGAAGGGACAAACAAAGCATCTCAAAGATGGCAGAATAACACCACCACAGTGACTAGCAAGATGAAATAGTTCCAGACAAGTTTTCCCTCATCTACTGTCAGCAGTCATCCCTTATGCAGCACTCTGAGGACTTCAGCAATGTTCTGGGCTCACAGCAGCACAGGCTGCACTGAGGCATTACAGTTCAGCCGGTGAGCTGCAGTCTGTCAGTGGTGTGATTAGCCATGGTCTGAGAAGGTAGCCAGCAGTGTCTGCATTCCAGACCACAACTAAGAGTCTCTTTCACAGTTCATTGCATTGCAATGAAAATTAATTTTCCTTCATCATTTTAGTCTCATGAAAAGAGAAAAAAAGGATGGGTGGGGGGGGGAAAAGAGTGACTTAATAGGAGGGAAAACCCACAGGGCACTTAACTGAAGGAGCTCTCTGAAAGAGGCTCTAAAGATGGAAGCCTTGTCTGTCATCTCAGCTGCTAAGTAATACTAGTGGTTGGACTCTAGGAAAAATTAGTACAAATTGCATTGCAGAAAGGACTGCTGCAGAGATGATCCTGTGCAGTTTTATGGTTGCAGTGAAGACCAGTGGGCTTTAAACTTGTCTTCAGGGGTATAATTTGGGTAAATCTCAACTTTCAAGTTTTCAGTCCCTGAACTTAAAAGGCAGATTCCCCATTAACCACTGCCCTGCTTCCAGATCTTGCACTTAAAGCATTGTGTGCAGGTATTTGTGCCATCAAAAATCATGGCAGCTTTTCTAGAAGTGTCTGTATCCAGAATGGTTGGGTACATATTTTGGAAGCTATGATGACTTTCCCAGGCCTTTCTGAGTCAAAATGAAAAGCACCAGTTGGAAACAGAACCTCTGTATGCTTTTCCCTTCCTCTGAATACAAGGTTCATCTATTTTTTTCATTTGTTTCCATCAAAAAAAATAGCATTTCATATAAGTTACTGCACATATTGGATGTTGCCAGTTAGGACCAGACTCTTACCCTCTTGCCTGTGTTTTCTTTAGCTTCTATTGTCTTAGTTTAGAACATTTCAGCTCCAGTTCTATGAAGTCATTTCTTATAGTTAACAAGTGCAATGAGAAGGCCCAGATCATTAACAGATTATCAGTGGTGATGCTGGTATTTATCATTTTCATTCCTCTATCATGGGAGATTGAGGCCTGGATATTTGTAGGAGGATGAGTGCCTGACTTCAAGTCAAGCAGAATGAGAGGACCGAAGTTCTTTGTGCTCCTGCTCACCACCACCAGCAACAGTACAGACATTCCACATTGTTGTCAAAGGGCTTCAGCACTGAGCACCTCTCAGGAGGAGGAAGTGATTTATGCCTCATGATCCTCCATGCCCCTTCCCTCTCCCATGCCTCAGTCCTTCTTTACTCCTAAATAAAGAAACACTATAAAGTCAACTGTAGAGAACCACCTGAGCTGCTTTGAGTGGATGAAGGACTGACTGTGACACTGCTGGTGTTTGAATCTCTAGATTTAGAGGGTTCTGTTTAGAACAAACTCAGCTTATTAAATGACAAAGTCATGTATTCAAATGCAATGAACTTAAGCTTTTTTCTTCTAACAGCATAACTTCATTCACTTCAATGGAATTGCATATGGTTTACACAGGTGTGAGGGGGAAATCAAGTAGCATATAGAAATGTTTTCTTTTGAAATATTTTTGGAGAAAAGGGGTAAAAAGCCTGCTTTTAGACCAATGCAAACATATTCATGGAAATTTTCATTAAGGTTGAAATTTTCTGGACAAAAACTGGAAATTATTTTTTCCCCCCTGTAAAATAGTTTGATTTTCAAAAATCCCACAAACATTTAAATGGAAATCTAAATATTTTCACAAAAACTTTAATTGTATTTTTAAAGCTTTGAGTTTCCTTTTTCTTTGTTCATCAAAAATTGAAGTCTTTTGTCAAAAACCCTTAGGAAACTAACTTCTTTCTTTCACATTTCCCATAACAGATTTTTTTAAGCAACTTTAATAGAATGAATAAAAGAACTATGAATATGAAATCAATAAAAACCTGTCACAGGTGAGACTGACATACTAAATGGAGGTTTACATACATGAAACTAGGGATGCACATGAGTTGTTTAATCTATAGGTTTAAGATGTTTCTGCTAACATATTTCATACAGGGGCAAGTGAAGGGCAACAAGAAGGTTTTCCTTGAATTTAGATTTTATACAGCTTATATAAAACTAAGAAGGAAATTAAAGGAGAACAGAGGGAGATTGAGTAAAAACAAAAAGGGATCACAAGCAAAAACCATCTCTCTACATTTTGAGCCTCCTCAAGATATTGATGTCCCTAGTATGATGTACTCAACAATTACTTAGAGCATGGGTTCCAAAATTGGTGTTCATTTTGTCCAAAGCAGTTGGAAACCTTTGATCTAGCTACTGCGCATATTTAAGCACTATAACAGAGATACTCTGAAACAGAATATCTTCAGGCAGTAGTTAAGGTCTCTTCCTCATTTTTCTCAACAACAAACCATCTGAATAGGTGCCTTCCCTTAAACAGTCATTCAGCACAGCAAAGTGCTGAAGTTTCATTCACGTAATGGTAGTCCCACTGCCAATAGAGTGAAATTCAGAAAATAAAGAACAAAGCCCTGAGTTGAGGTCTGAAGACATGGCTTTCGAAACCAACTCCTCCAAATGTGAGACAGAAGTTGTGACTTTTGCTTATGAAACATTTCTCTTAGAAAGACCATAAAAATTAATTATGATGAAACAAGAAAGCACTGTTTCACATGGACAAGAGAGGGTCCAGTCCAAAGAGGGATCAACCTTACAGAGCTTAAAGAGTATGGTTCATGAAAAAAAAAGAGTAAAAGAACATCTGTGCACTTTCAACCTAAGACTGAATGGTTCCATCACAATCCTGCTTGCACTTGGCATTGCTACCCAGCATTGGCCAGGATATGCAGGCACACAGCCAGCTATCAGCAAGTAATGCTGACTGTCTGTGGTGGGAACCAAAACCACCCCAAACTTCCTGGACATACCTGGCAGGAACAAGAGGTGATTGAATCCGTTACACAACCTCTTTCCCTACTCACAGTAGGTTGGGGGTAACTAGAATTTAAGTGGTCTCACAAGCTATAGGCTGAGTGAATGTGAGAGGAACAAAAGCAGGAAGAAAACATTTGGACAAGAGTTAAAAATAAACTGGAGAAAGTGCATTTGCTGTGTTGTATACCCAACAGATAATATTTAATAATATAAGATTTATAACATGCTGTAATATTCCTGAAACTTTTGTAACATCATCCCAAAAGGCAGACCATGACTTCTTCATTTGCATTAGATTGGCCATAGCAAAAAGCACTGAAATCATCATATATGTTTAAAAGAAAAAGGAAGAGAAGGTATGAGGAAGAAATTGAAAAGAGAAGAGAGGAAATGAGAGTCATCACACTGTATCTCTCCCAGAAGAACGAAAATCCAGAAGCTGCTTTCTTTCAGGGAAAAGAACCAGGAAGGAAGTTTTCAGCAAAATAAGGACAGCAAAAGGGAGGTCAGGCTTCCCCCTGAGCAAAGAGGGAGAATTTCTTTCATGGGGTTGCTGTCTGAGTCTAACAGGAAGAGACTTAAGAGGTTACATCTGCTAGGGTTCCCCAAGAGATCACTGAGGGTTGACTTGACTGCCCTTCAGCCACCTACACAGGGAGACAGGTTTCCCCTGTCAGACAAGAGTATAACAAGGTCTAGTGACTACAAGATGAAACCAGCAGAATTAAGGCACACTGGTTATAACAGGGAGTATTTTCTGTAACCTCCCTAGATGCGTGGCAGATTCTCCCATGATGTGAGGCCTCAGAATCAAGGCAACGTATTTCAAAAGGTAGGTTTTACCTTAATCTAAGGGTACAATTTTTTATGCATGGCTTATGGCCTTTGTTTGACAGGAATTTGAATTATATAAACATAATTTATCTATTTCTTCTGCTTAAAATCTATAAAAGTGCAAAGGAACAAATCTTATGTTGTTGTCCTTTAGCGAAAGTTATTATAATAATCCATCTTTCACAAGACAATTTTGAAGCACTTTATGAAACATTAATAACCCCAAAAAAGTGTCTTCAAATCAGGCAGTTAAAAATCCAAATCCCTCAAAGAAATATCCTCTGCTGTGAACTACTGATGCAATTCAGGAGCACTTAGTCTCCAGGAACACAAATACATTTTAACCTAACAACCAGGAACAGCTACCAAAGTGTTCTATTTTATTCCAGACTCCTGAAATAAGTAGAAAAGAAACAAAGAGATTCAAGGACTGTAACAGAAATAACTAGAAACAAGGGAAAATAAATTAAAAGATTCAGCCTTTTTGGTGGAAAGGACATGGCTAAGAGTCAAATTCTCATCTCTTGTAATCCAAGAACCCAAAGGCTTGCAATGGACAGGAGACATAATGAATTCAAAAAGAACGAAGGAAAAATGTTCTTTCACTGCAAATCCATTGCCAGTCCGTGGCTGGCAGATTCTCAGGGTTCAGTGGAAGAATCAGCTAATTCCTAGACCTCCTCCAAATGCTACATGTGTGAAGTCTCAAGTCAATATGTACACACCTTGGCCATGCAATTCTATAATCCTACAGATGGCAATAGCTGGTGGAACTAGGTGTGCACATTCAATGTGCTTGTGACGTGCTCAATCACACAGAAGTGCTTGCATTGGTCTCCCTTCTACAAGCCACTCCACGTCACAATAATATTTCAGTGATCCATTCACAAAGGTTTAGATTCAACAAACTGTGTACTTCCTGTGCTTTAGGTCACACCATTTACTGAGTGTAACATGGCTTTAGACTGATCACTACCTCAGTCATCCTACTTGGCCCAGGTGCAGAGGACTCTTCCTTCAAAGTCAAATGCCATCAACTTAACAGAAAAGAATGATCTGAGCATCCCTTCCCAGAGGACTATGAGAACTATGAAACAGGCTTCAAACAGCAAACCAGAAGTCCTTAAAGCATAGCCAAAACCTTTAAAGACTAAGAAACATGTGGATGACCCAGTCCTAACCTTGCAGGCAGTAGCAAGAGCTTCCTATGTTTCTGGGCACAAATTATCCACTGACAAAAGGGCTTTGGGAATAATATTCCTATGTAATGGCATTTCTATAATTATCCAGTATGAATTTCTTTGCACGTTTTTCCTAGATCATCAACTATTGGCTGCAGCCAGTAACAGGACACATACAACAGGGTGAATCTGATTTTCCCATTCATTTCTTCTGCTCTTTGCCTCTTCTTTAGCTTTAGGCTTGGAGAGGAACTGTGTCTGCCTGGGTATTTTGAAAGAGCCTGTTGAATGCAGATGCTACTGCACGTGTCATCATTATTTTTGCAATTAGAGTCATTATTCTGTGCTTAGATGCCATGCAAGAAAATGAGATATAACTGCTGAGACAGCTGGCAGAGAGCCTAATAGATTATAGAGTACATAGTGTCAGAAACACAAGCAGTACTCATCTTAAGTAAGATTTTAATACTCTTAAAAGCTGTGATAAATTATAGAGAAAGGCAATATAAAATGTAGGGTAAAATGTGGGCTCATTTTACTTCAGGCTCTCTACCACGTGGGGACGAAAGGGGATGGATCATGGGTTTTATTGCTTGGCTGCAATGTCAAAATTGGGTTGGTTTAAAATATTTATGACATGAGAGAAAGAAAATCTGTGAATTACTCAGAACTTAATGTATATACTCTCAATGTGTTTCACATTTTCTTTAGTTGGGGACAGCAGAGTGGGGAATTGAGGATAACTTGTTTACTGCCAAACAGCTCTCCATAGTACCTAGTTTTGCTATGTATTAAAAATTGTGGCTGGGGCCAAGAATGCCGGGACTGGAATTAAAGACGAGAACACACAATAACTTTAAGTAATGGCAGAGAGATTTAAATAGCACACATCAGCAGAAAAGAATGGGGAAACCTACAGTACACTGACTTCATTGATACCCCATTTATCAGCAATTACTGACTCCATTAAAGGCAGAGTTTACAGCAGACAGAGAAACAGAGCCTAAAATATGTCCCAACAGATGGACGGAGAGTGTCAGTGATGCCGTATTTCAAAGGCATCTGCAACTTTGTTATCATTGTACATGGAGTCAGAAAGACAGCGAAAAACACTGGAGTAAGGGCCAGCAAATGATTTACTTGACCCTGCATGGGCAGAACTGACAGCGAAAACCTCATTAATTCCTCAGGTCATTCTGGAAGACATTAATTTGGTTTGGACTCGGGACGAGAGGAGATTTTCCAGACATACACCAGGAATTATGAAATCTCTATAGCCAGAGGAAAGTATGTCCAAATCACTTTCTGCATAAATCAAGCTGACTTTCTGAAGAAGGATAATATGCCTAATCAGGGGAGTTATGGAACTTCTTGTACTTATTAGACAGAAAATAAAACAGTATTTTATTTGATAATCAGCTTGGGGAAGATTTTTTTTTCCCTCTTTCTTTTACTGCTGTCTTCTCTTGCCAGAGATGAGTTAGAAAAAGACCCTGATGCATGAATATTTGCAAGTACTATAATACTATTTGCTGGTGTGGCAATATGTGGGTAGGCACTTAAAGAGAGAGATATTTCTATAGATATGGGTAATAGATATGTATCATTTTAGTCTGCCTATTGTATTTATACATCTTTTGGCCTTTTATCTCTGTGCTGCAGAATGCCAAGTACCATCACCTTCCCTCTCTGATTCTGTTTAACTCTTGCTTATCCTCAGCCAAAAGCATCTGCATGAACAGGGCAAGCAGAGCAGAGTTTCTCCTGGGGAGGCAGCTCCTGTGCCATGTTTCTGCTGGCACATGGTCCCTTCTCCAGCCCAACTTCTCCTAGCATTGATGGACCCTCTTTTCCTCCTCTGAGACAAGGCCAGTTTGGCTCCAAGAACAGCCCAAAAAGCCCACAGAGCTTCTGCAAATAGCCAGGAGCTGCAAGTTACCCCGCCAACCCCCCTGCAATACATGCTTTCCACTACTTATACATAAGCCCTTGCCACGCAGGGTATCTTCCTCCGTAAAAGATGCATTCATCATGTTTAGAGAAGGGTTATCTCCTCCTGGAAAGAACATGCATTAGTACTTTTTACTCATTCAACACTGGACACTCCCTATCAACAACAGCCTGCCGAAAGGGGAGAAAGAGGTGAATTAATCATGGAAAGAGACAATTTAAAGGAGTTTGGCTATAAGATGGAGTTCATTAAGAGGCCATAATGTGTTTGGGACTAACGGGGTGCAATTTCCTCACCTCTGCTGTCCCAGTCAACAATAAGCAGCACTAATTGCATTGACACCATGTCTCAGGATGGCCACCTATACCCTCTTTTAACTCCTTCCATAGAGCACAAAAAGTTGTTATTGCACCTACTGCAGATGCAAGTTCTCTTTCAAGATGCTTAGCTCCTTATCTCCTTGGATTGAGAGAAAATAGTGTTAAGTGGTCTGCAGTTTTCACTCTGGAGCTAAGGTTGTAATAATAAGCATGTTACTTGGCTCCAAGATTGCATTTAGAGAGATCTCAAAGCACATTACAAATGCATATGGCACAGAGAGAATATCACTGTAGGCACAGACCCAAGTAACCTCAGTTGGGAACACAGCACAAAGAACTTTTTTCCATCCATCCTCCAGGACATGACAACGTCCATTTCCCCCTGCTTTTCTGGTTTGCCTTGTTAAAAAATATATTATGTTGGCTAATAATTCCTTATTGGAATTTAGATTTGGCCTTTAGATTTCTCTCTATTTTTATTTCATGTTAGTATTATTCAAAACAGCCTATACAAAGCACTATTGAAAACACTGGCCCTTTAGAGGACTGGGTCCAGGACAAAGAGAGAGGTAAACCATAGACTGAAATACACGAGTCACGCAAGTTTGTGCAGTGCTGCACGTCTGGACTTCTTTTGAAGTCAGAACAAGCCAATTTTTTCTAAGGCAAAATTACATTTCAGGTATTGTTGTGATGTTAGCTGGTGACCTTAGCTCTATGCCACACACTAGAATCTAATACAAACCAAATATTTCATTTGGGAAGCTTTTGTTGCTCATCAGGTGCAGAAGTACCGCAGGAGGCAACTCAGCCATGGGGAACTATGTGCTCTCCCATCACCTAAGTGCTTTCTCCAGAGAAGGTCGTGTTCTTGCCATTGCAAGGGTGAAAAGAAAGGCATTGCCAGCCAGCTTGCAGGTTTAGGAGTAGGTAACCTCAAGAAGGAAGACAAGAAACTGGGAAACATTTTGCTATGAGTAAGATAAATGATGGAAACAACTTGCAGTGTACAAATAGCATTTCTTGATTCCATTGATACTATCAGTTTAAAAATGCAAATAAAAATAATCTGGGGATTCATTTTCATGCTCAGACTATCTCTACGTAGAGGAGCTGAAAATAAAAGTGAACTGTATGTATGACCAGTTTGGCTGGCTAGAGTGATAGAAATTGATCTTAGGATAAATGAAAATCAGACCGCAGGAAGGTCCCTGTTCAGTCGTGGTGACTAGATGCCTGAATCCAGAAAAATATGTATTTTTAAAGGAAATGGCCACATTTCAAATAATATTTGAGGTTATTCAAATATTAAGAGATAAGTTTTTTATTCCTTGCACCCTCTGTAGAGTCTTTTCTCTTATTCTCTTTTTTTCCCCTCTTCTCTCCTTCCCTTTTTCCTTTTCCTTCCTTTCCCTACTTCTGTCAGCAAAAAAGACCAAACTGTAGCGAACTACATTCAGTTTGGTTTCCAGTCACCTTCTGCTGAATTTTACTTTCAGATTCTCATGCTCAACACAATGCTAGAAAATCTAAGTTGAAAATATGGTAATAATATGTTTGCTTGTTGGTCTTGTTTTTAAATATTTCTCCAGGGATTTGTAACAAATCATAGAAATATTTTCTACTGGTCTTAAATATTGTAAAAGATTATTAAATTTAATCAAAACTTAAATATTAAGCCAAACTTCATTGCACAATGTGCTCCTTTAAAGGAAAGAGCTAATGAAAAACACACTAGGCCAAATTCACTCTATTTTCTTCACCAGGAAGATATTTGGTCCTTTATTACTGAGGATCATTTGTTTTTCTTCATTTTGCAGGGAACAGCCTGCAAATTTGTATAATCAGACTGTGTTCTGTACATATTTTTCATGGCTATTCTGAAACAGTTCTGTCCTCATTTCTACCCCTGGAATGGCTCCTTTTTGAAATGTGAATCTTGGCTGGATGACTCACTGGGACACTAACTTTATCCTCATCTGTTTTACAGTAATTGGACTGGAGCAGTTTCTGTAGCTGTATCTGGGATTGTTTCCTGCTTTGAACTCAGCAGTCATACTGTCATGTGTTAATTTTAGTGATTACACAAACTAGACTCCAGCCAATAAAGTTATTGTAGTCAAAACCATGGCTCTGATCCAAATCGCTCGCACTTTATCTGCGGCAGAGTAACTGCTGCTTCACACTATGAATGGACTAAAATCAAATAGAAGCATTCACCACAATAACGTGCCAGCAGAACAATGTGCAGTATCGCTTCTTTTACTGTGGATTTGGGAATTCTGTACGGCTACATTCTGCACTGGAAAGCTTGAAAGTCCCCTATCTCAGTTATAAAAGGACATTTATTCTGTAATGAAAGGGGGGGAAAAAAAACCCAAAACCTTGTTCAATGTTTTAGCTTTCATTCAGGTAAAATCCTGGTTCAGAAAGGGCATAGAAGCATGTGCTGGAAATGAAGTGTGTGCTCAAGTCCCATTGAAGCCAGGTAGATTGTAAGCATATGCTGAAATGCTTATTTAAATTGGGCTCTTAATTATTATGTGCTATGAGATTGAACTACGTTTTGTATTATTTTCATACATCTATATTTATCTATGTGTGGGTGGGTGGGTGTGCAAGGATATATGTAAGCTGTTCACTAAAGAACATTAAATATAAAGGGAAAAAAAAGAATCCCCCACACCCTTCCTCCTAAAGTGGCAGATTATTTGATGGTTTTGACGAGCAAGATTGTAATGTTTTGCTGAAGTAGCCATTTGTTCAATGAAAGGGGAAAAAAAGGGATCAGAACTTGTTTTTCCTAATCTTCCGGTACGGCACTCCAGGTATGCTGTGTATACACACAGGGATGCAGGGACCCCAGCCCATCCCTGCAGATCTCTGCATAGTGATCAAACACTACTCATGCAAGCGGAGAGCATCTCTACATACATCTGGGATTTTGTAATCCAAGTAATCACCTATCATTAACTTACATCTGTTCTCTAATAATCTGTCAATTATTTCTACCAGTTACATTATTCTATAATTATTCCTACCACATCAAGTTAAAAGTTATGTGTATTTACTAGTAACCTATCTACCTGTGGATTTTCTCCATGATAAATCTCTGTCCCATCGGTTTACTAAGGGAATAGCTTCACAGAGCTTTACCTGGTATTACTGGTGTGTGCCTTACCAAGACGAGCTGGTGTTTCTGATATTGTGCAGGAAGCTAATAAAATTGGAGGGGGGGAGTAATAAAAGATCTTAAATACACAGGTTAAAAAATGTTTTATAGACCGCCAAATGTAAGCGAGGGAGAAAATGAAGGCTTTGAGGAAGGATTTGATTTAGGGGGGCAAGATGTCTGGCTCCAAGCAGAGAGAATGAGCAGGCGCAAGTGAAACGGCATGGCCTATCCCAAAGAAGGGACAAAAATCTGGTCCAGGAGGAGAGCAGCCCACTGGTAGGAAATGAGGAAAGGTGAAGCAGAGTCCTGAGGGGTTTTACAAGGCAGGAAAGTGGTTTTGAATGGAATTCAGCAGTGGATAAGAAGGTGGCAGTGGATGGGAACAATGTGATCCCATTTCTTAGAATGAGAAATAATCCAGCTATGAAAGTCTGTATCCGCTAAACTTATGAAAGAAGGAATTTTTTTCATCTTTTTAAAATAAAAAGAGGATTTGCAATTGCTGAGGTGTAAAGTCAGGTCTAGATATGGATGAATTGCCGTACTGCTTGTGAGATAGCAACAGACCTGCCGGCGAGGAGATGCAGCCAGGTCAGGAAAGCTTGGGCTCATTACAAGTGATGAAATGATATACTACATACCACCAACTAGCAAGTAAGAAGCCACTAACAAAGAACAAGGCAGAAAGGAAACTTTTTCCTGCTTGTCTAAAGACAGACCTGGAGCAAAGGCTATGATGCCCACGACTCCTGGGTTCTGCAACTACCCTCAGCAGATTTCTTCTAACTTTGTCCCGATTCAGCTTTAGCAGTTGCTGCCAGCTCCCATAAATGCATCTCCCATATGAGACATGGCACTCAAAGCCCAACTCCGACCCTATTACTCAATAAGCTAAAAAATATGTGTTGTCATGAGGTTTTATCACAGCTGGGCTCAACCACGAAGCTCAGGAAAAAAAATACAAGCCTATCAGTACTACACTGTCTCTCTTAGCATGCAGAAGGCAAAAGGCTGCAGAAATGTTTTATGTTTCTGTTCCATCCCTGAAGTTTCCTGTTGTTTAGAAACCTCCTGGATACAAGGGAGACGAATTATTGATATGCCAGCCTTGGGAAGGAAAAGCAAGGCAAGATTAGAAAAAGGGAAGGGACCTTTGTCTGGAGTAAGCTGTATAAAAAAGCAGGACATTCAGTTCCCAAGGAGCCCTGCACAATAAAGAGGAATCAGAGTACCATGGTCTGTGTAGTTTATGAACTACTAATCATGGGTGGTTCAGTGCATGCCACTGGCTTCGGTGTGTGCACAGGGATTTGCTTTCCCTTATGGACTCCTCGTCCACCCAAGTTTCCCCATCTAGAGGGGGTGAGAAAGGTAGGCCCCGTGTGTCAAGCTCATGAGAAAAACAGCCATCCAACCACACCAAAAAACCCCATCTGGTGCAGAGCTGGTCTGGAAAAGGATCTTTTCAATTGAAAGCACCCTGCAGGAGGTTCTCTCCTTTAAGGCGATACCACTATGCCCTCACCAGGGGCTCTGGGGTTAGGACATGGGATCTGAGGAATTAACCCGCCTTGCTAACACCTTGTCCTGCAGACTGCTATTTACAGTTTGATTAGCCCCATCAACTGGGACAGAGCACTTCTGCACGACTAACACGTGTGTGGCATTACACCATTAACATCTCCCTACTTCTCTAAAGATCCTATATACGGCTCGCCACCAGCCACTTCCCCCTCAGCTGTGCACACTGAAGGCAGGCAGGAAAGTTGCAAAAGCATTTACTCACTGTTCCGTGTAATTATGTCCACACTGTTCTTAGAAAGTAGAGAGTCAAGAGCTAAAACTGCAGCGTGTAAAGACATACCTGCAGCATTGGTGTCCCTGCATTGCGCCTTCGAAATCACAGCGCAGAGGCAGGAGCCGAAGCACAGGAAGCAGAAAAAGGACCCTCTGTGGGTGCTGAGCTGCACAGGGGTCACCTGGAAGGCCGAAACAAAAATGAGTCAGGCTGAGATACTTGTGGGTGGTGGTTGTAGCTGGAGAGTAACTGAATGGTGCTGTTTGCTCAGAGAGAGAAGCAAAAACTGGTCTTTCAGCTTACTGACAAAACCAAACAGAAAAGGAACACCAGGAGGAAAGACTGCCTGAAGTGGACCTGAAATATGTGCTGGTTTGGGGTTGGGTTGCTTTTTGCATAGCTGAAACGCTGGAGGAAAAGTGAGTTGAAGGCTGTATTTTGGTTCCTTCATGAATGTTTAATGTCATTCTCAAGCCATTTCAATGAAACTGAAGTAAATCTGAAATAAACTTTGGGTTTGAACAATGCTACTGAAAGGCTGTCTTTAAAATGTCAACATTAAATGTTTCAATGTTTTCAGACTTGTTTTAACTACAACAATTACTCATTTCCCTTTACGGCAATTTTGTAGTTATCTTAAATACATGTTCACCAGTGGGGAAAAAAAAATGTGGCTGAAAATTGTTACCCTGCATTATTTACCAGTACAAATTTTCACATGAAAAGTATCATACCAAAAATAAATGTCATCCAGCAAATTATTTATTTGATTGGATGCTGCTTATAAGGATGGACAGGAGTAAAAAAGCACCATGACATCCCTAAGTTCACTTGGCAAGAGTGAATGGAAACCTCCTCCTGTAATAAGATAAAGGATGTTTTAAATCTGCATTGGCCTCTACGTCTATGAGTAAGATAAGAAGCCCCCCTGACAACACAGAACCAGGGTAGTCAGCACAGCCAGTTTAAGAAATAACAGTTGTTGGTCAAGCGGTTTTAACATTTCCATCTGAATTTTCCACTAACCATTTCTTTTCCTTCTCAATTAAAAATGAGGAGGAGCAACATGGATAATGAGTTTTGCCACCTTCTGCATGTGTGACTTAGTAACTCTAAGAGGTGCCTTTGAATATATCTATCTATATAAAACATGCACTGTGAAAGTCTTTCATCAAATAGTTTGCTTCCAAGTTGCTTCCCCCCGTCCCATAGTGCTGATGCTCCTTGTCACCACATGCTGCCTCATGGTATCACCTTTTCCCCCCAGTGAGAGCACATCTCCTCTGGGTTGGAAGAAGCAGCCAGCAATGCCAGCAGCAAGCCCAAATGCCTAACCATCCTCCAGCAGCTTCATCTGCAGGCCCTCAAAGAACCTGACCACAGGGACAAGTGTCCATGAGCCCAGCACCAACAGAGCAGGATACAGCAGGACCAACAAGCGCAGCATCTCTGCTGTTCAGTCTGCCTCTGCCACTCTCATCGCTGCCCCAGCCCATGGGGTTTGACCCTCTGCATCCCTGACCCCCAGCAGCCAAGACTGCTCCTGGCCTCCCAGATAGGCCTCCCACTGAGCAGCCAGTGCTGGGCATTTGCCTGCAGCCCCAGGATGGACGGGCTGGGACCAGCCGCTCCTCCTGATGAAGATAAATGGGACTGTGCAGACCAGCAGACTATCTGGGGTGTCCATCACTTGCCACTTGATTAGCTGGAATAAGCTCTGGGTGAGCCTGCATGGAGGAGTTACACTGCTTAATTTGTTGGGCTGGTCGTGCTAGAAGACCACAGAGAAGGCAGCAGCAGCATACCTAGCAAATCTGAGGAGATAGCGGCTGTTCATTAACTCTGTGTGTTTATTTGGAAGGAGAGCCATGCAGAGGAAGGGGTTTAGCCCCTGCCATCCCACCTCACCCTCACAAAATGACTTTTCAGACACATTTCTAGAGTGCCTGCTGTCATTCCTGCATTTCTATTTCAATCCTGCCCTTCCCCTCACTTTTTGGTGAGCAGTGGGACTCTGCTTCATTTCTCCACTCTAAGGTTGCTGTACACTCAGCAGAGATTTCCAGCCTGACTCTGAGACACAGCAGCCCATACAGCACAGCGGTCCTCAAATACTTTCTGAAGCAGCTCAGTAGCAGCAGTAAACCCCAAACCATCTCAAACATGCCCGGAGCAGACCAGCATGTTGTGGGGATATGCTGAGAATTAGATCCCAGAGAAATTCCAGCACACAGATACATAGAAGAGAGCAAATAGGTCCAACCACATCTGGCATGTGGATAGCACAAGCGAGCTTATCTCTTGCATTTTATAATGAGAAAGTGACGGGCCAGATCTCCAAAGGCATTTGGGTGCTTCAACATTTAACCTCCCACAAGGAAATTAGGTGTCTAATTATGCTTGGAGGTCTGGCCCTAGAGCTGTTTTCCTACATTGTTTATTTCTGTGTCATTTATTGCTGCCCGTGAAGGCAGTAGACACCTTCTTCTCTGCTTCTTGACCATCTAGTGTGAGTTACTGCTGTGAGGCTGGTCTCTCAACCCACCTTCAGCTCAAGTCTGTCTGCATGGCCATGTTCGTTTCTTCATGGAACCCTCTGGCACTGCTTTATTACAGATGAGGGAGTGGGAGGGAAGAACAGGGACAGCAAACCAAGAGAAGATGGCTCAGCAAAGGCTAGGTGTTGCTACAGTAGAAAATGCTGGGCTTCAGCATAAGCTACAAGACCTGCAAATGTTGAAGAAGTCTGAGACACATCACGCTAAGCCCCCTTTTTTACAAGGCACCTTTGGAAATGTTCATGGCAAAGGTGTGCAGCAATGGCTGTGCACATCTGGGGCAGTAACTCCAGAGCTCCCATATTCAGGGGAGAAGCATGATGCAGAAAATCTCTCCAACCAGCTGAAAAAGGACATAAGGAGATGCCAGAAGGCATCTTCTGCCCTGGTACCTTTCTACCCACTGAAGAACCATGGATGGACTCAAAGTCCTTCCACTACACATCATGTGTGAAGAAAAACACAAACATCTCCTCTCTCTCTCTCTAATACCACTATCCTTTCCCAGTTACAACCTCTAACATAAGTGCTCCTCCACTGGTTAACCTGGCTGGGTGACTGGTACAAATGCATTGCCACCGCTCTATCTGTATGGCCACAGTGCAATACCCTTGTGCCTCTACCACCTGGCTTGGCCTCAGTGGGTGCTGAACATCCTAGACAGAGCATAGCTGGCACAGGAGAGGGGTTGTGCCCTCAAGTGATGATGACCGCCCCTCCAATCTTTTCATTTCAGGGGCCAGACAGGCAAAAAAGACTGCCCTCTTGCAGGGGCAAGTCCCCCAGCACCACATAGGAATTGGCTTCCAATTGTTGCCGAATCCTTCACAACTACATTTGAATGAGCAGACCTTGTGCCCTGTGTTGTGTGTGGGCATTTGTGATTTCAGATAGCGAGACTAAAGGACAGGCTTAACTCTAAAAAGGTCTAAGTATTTCCTACAGCAGAGTTTGTGGCTGAGGCCTGTTTTTGATCACGTCATCGGTCCATACGGTTGGATGCTTTCCTGCATCCAGCGGTGGCCAAGAAGTGTTCATGTCTACTAAAAAGGGAAAAAAAGAAAAGAGCCTTAGTTAGAGGATAAATTTACTCCTTGTGAAACAGAGGTCAGTGGAATTACACCAGGGAGGAATTTGGACAGAGATACCCGGACTTTGGTCCTCCGTTTTAAATAGTAAAAATATTTTCAGTGGACAGGGAACTGTAAGAGGTTTATAAATGCAAAAGAGAAGAAAAAAAAAGTGGTGCTGCTCCCCCGCAGCCTCCTAAAAATAGCAAATTACACACCTAATAAATGTATCAGCAGCCCATGAAATTGACAGCCTGAAATTGAAGAACAGACCTGTTTTGTTTGGAGAAATAGTCTTTAAGAGTGTGGAGGTGAATTAGAAAAATAGCAACTGACATTAAGAGCGCAAGATTAATTCGACCAAGCTTTAATTGAGACAGCCTGAATGAGCCAGAAAAAGAGAAGAAAAAGGGAGAGGATCCCAGCTCTGTCTGGCTCCATAGAAACTCCACCTACCATGTCCTTTCAGCTGGAGCTCAAGTTACAGCATTACATCATCCCAAAAACGTCCCTTTGGCTGATAATTCCCTGGGAGCAGGGCACTGATGCTGCTTGCGGGGTTACGGATGTGGCCGCCGGGTGCAAATTCACCCTTTTGGGTTCATCAGTGTTGGGGACAAGTCAAGGGACACCCTTGGATGCCTTCAATCCCCATCCTTCTTCTGAGGTCAGGGACCACTGACAGATGGCCAAATCCTTTCCATTCCCAGCTTTTGGGAAGATGTCCCCAGCATCCCATCCTCAGCATCCCATCATTGCACCCCACAGGACCGCTGCAGAGCCACCCCAGGTGCAACAATTCCTCATGGATGGAGGAGCTGGGATTTGTTGGTGCTGGCAGGACTGCTGTGGGGGGGAAGATGCTATTTATATTGCAGAACAGATCCACATAGTCGACAAACTCTGAAATCCCGAAGCCTGTAAAAGCATTAAACAGGCCATCCTGACCAAGAGCCTCTCTCAGGTTTCCTGGCTTAAACAAGAAAGTCCTTCTCACAAGCAAGGAATAAGCTCTTGCACAGGCAATATTTCAAAAGCCTTGCTACTGCTGAGTAAATAAATGTGCGTAGCAGATACAATAAACATTTTCTTCTGTTCTGAAATCAGATCTGCAGATCCCAAATCCCCCTGTGCTGTGCAGACTGTAATTACAGGATATGTTAAATTTTCTTTAGAGCCAGCCCTGATGGTTGTTAAGTGACCACACCGCCCAGTACAGCACCCCTCTCTGGTCTGCTACCATTCATAATGAAAACCAGATGTTTGTTTAAAGTTAATAATCAATACAGCACTCATCCCGAGTCAAGTAGGGCTAAACATTTGCTTAGAGAAGCCATGTCAGAGCGGCGATAAGCAGGGGCTTGGTGCAGCATGCTGCTGCGGAGCCTGCTGGGGCATGAGATAAACCATTCGAATTCCAGACAGCGAATGCTGGGGCCGGGGGGTTGATTTGAGCCTCTTTGAGTAACCAAAGCAACTAAACTAAATGCAGCCTCAGCTGGAACAACCCCAGCAAGGCCAGAGCTTCTCTCATAAGCATATCTGAATTGAATAGGAATATAAGCAAGGGAAGAGTATGATGCTCTTGAAAGCCACAGCGCTAACAGTTAGTGAGTGTCCCCAAATCACTGTAAAAGCAGCAGGAGCTGGCAGAGAAAAGGGTGCCCATTACAGCCAATTTAGGTGAAGGCTGAAATTTTCTGATATTAAACCCCAGGATAGGAGTCAATTGAATAATTTACTGTTGGGCTGGGCAGTGAGACGAAGGAACAGTTAGGGCAAACTTGGTGTGGCCCATACACCTTATCACAGCTGGCAATATTTGAGCCTCCATCTCAGTGAATGGATGATTAGCAGCAGCACTGGGAATTCTGGTGGGAACCCCAGATGGAGGTAACTCCAGGTGATCTGCTCTGCCCGGATCTTCCCTAACTGGGTCTGAGCTGACCTATTCCAAACATGATTTGAAAATTAATACTGGGAGAGTGTTTTGCTGTTGCTCCAATCCTGCTCATTGTTTGCAAACAGCTGGATGGCCAAATCCTTGCTGTTTCCTGCGCTTTAGACATAAATATCTCAAAGTAAACCAAGTTACTTTGCTGTTTCCTTGTCAAATGGTCTCCACCATCCAAGCCAAAAGCTGAAACTATACAGTGTGATTCAGATGCCCAGCCTGCACTCTGCCCTTTTCTACCTCCACTCCCTTGCTCAGGGTGACTAGACACCATCACGTAAGCTTAACTGGAATACCCACCACATCCCACTTCTGTATAGCAATACCATGATAAATACCAGTGAATTTGAGAGTCCTGAGACCTACTGTTTAGCTTGATAGTGAAAAAAGAGAATTGTCGTGATTGATTTAGCCTGTCCTTTCTACCTCTCTAGCAGCAGAAACTGAATGCTTGCCTATAGCCTAACCCAGTGTCCAAAGTCACTGCTCAAATATTCTGGCGTAAAAAAGGCTGAAGTTTCAAATTGAAGGAATTCCCTAGGAAAAGTTAACAGGTAAAATGACAAGAAGAAATCATGAAGAAATGTATATGACTCGCAGAATCATGGAAATTTTGGTTAGAAGGGACCTCTAGAGGTCATCTAGTCCGACTTCCCATTAGAAGCAGGACTATCACCAGCAGTGTTTCACTAAGGATGTATTTCAAGGTATGACACATGTGTTTGCTCCGTTCTTTTTTCTTTTCCTTCCTCCCTCCAATTTTCCATTGTAACAGTCCTTTCAAAACCTTTTATTTTAGTTGCATGTAATGTCTACCCCCTTAAATTTCTCTCAACTCACATGATTAGACCCGATATTTTCCATTAATATATTTCTGCAAAATGAGCAATCCCTAAATTCTTTCTTGCTTTTCTACCCTTGATAAAGGCTTTCCTCCCTTATGTAGGACATGTACTGAACCGTGGTGCCGTCCCCAGTGCAGGCAATTGTGAGCTGAAATCCAGTTGATAACAACGGGATCACAATTCATAAGGCACACGGTGACCCACACCATCTATAGAGCCGGCAGCAGGTTCCTTGTCTCTTCTGATTGTCTAAGCAGCTGCAGGGCACTAAGCCTCAGCCTTTGAGTTTC
>JBCJKH010047863.1:65197-76013 GCA_039877255.1 Loriculus beryllinus | reverse complement strand
GCCCCTTTAGGCACTGGAGCTGCTCTCAGGTCTCCCCTTGAGGAGCCTTCTCTTGTCCAGGCTGCCCCAGCCCAGCTTGCTGTCATGGTTTAAGCCCAGAGCCACGCAGCCACCCACTCACTCCCCACCCTTCTTCTTCCCCCCCACTCCAGGGGGGATGGGGAGGAGAATTGAAAGAATGAAGAAGTTGGCTAAGTAGATCCAACAAGCCAGGTTTGCCGGGAAAGCCACTGTGCCCCTTCTGAATCCAACATACATCAGGCTGGCAGAACTACCTCTGCAGAGAGCTGCAGATTCCTGATGCTTGAGCAAGCAGCAACACCTGGGTGCAGATAACAAAGGGATGGAGGCATTGCAAGGGAGGGGCAAGCTAAAAGAGGCAGGAAGCTATTCAAGTGGCTTAAAGCACAGTGTAGGTGCTATTCTCCCAGCAGCCATTGATGAGATGGTCACATCAGACATCTATTATGCATCAGCTTCCACCAGAAGCTGCTGACACTGACAGGAAGTGCAAGGGCTGTGCCTTTGTGGCATCACCCAGGCGCATCTCGTAGTCTGAGGACTGGAACCAGGACACACTCCTCATCTGATTCAGCCACTGAGTCACTGACATCATGTGGGTCTTCAGCCTGGGATACATAAACCTCTGCTTTGCGTTCCTCCTGCTCCAGCAAAGCAGCCATCACAAGTGATGTACTCTGGCTAAGTCTCCTCTCCTGTCCAGTGAGCTTAGCCCAGTCTAGGAGCTAAGTTTACATTCCTGCCTTTCTCTAGCAGGAAGTGGTCTGCTAACCATGCACGGACAAGACTTCACCTTGCAGAGTCTCCTTGAAAAAATAAGTTTGTCCTGTTCAGATTTTAGGGGCAGGAAAACCACCATGAGATTATATGGTCTTGTTGAAGAAAGCATGCAACTGATCATCTTACAAACCCAAGCCCTAGAAACCCAGGTAAGCAAAGTGCAGTGCCAGGCCTGAATGAAACAGTGTAATGCCTATTACGATTTAACTGACAACCATGTGTTCAAGCATCATAAATATACAAAGACAGCCTTTGTCCCAAGGAGCTTCAACTTTCAGCACATCGCTCCTCACAGCTCACCTCCCATCCAGCACGCTCTTCCTCATGCATTTGGCTTTGACATGAAAGAGTCACCCAACCAAATTCCAGCAACCCTCAGATTGCTTTGCTGTGTGAAACACCTCCTGCTCATGCAGGAATCTGTGCCCTAAGCTGCGGATGTAACTCAACAGTAATTAAGCAATGAGACTGCCAACCAGAAAACCTGTTGTTTAGCTGTAACCACAACAGAGACAGCGGCAATCTTGGCCCTGGCAGAATTTTATCTTCTTTTTTGTTTTTTTTTTGTTTTCCTTTATAAAGCAACCCTTTCAACACACACATACTTTACAAACAAATCTCATTCCTGTTGTGACTCAAAGATCTCTATCCATCTCCAACACCTTAAGTCTCAAAGGCTTTGCTGGAGCTGGCCAGGCAGATTCACTTTAACAAGAAAACCCCAAAAGAATAAAACTGAAACAAAATCCAGAGATGTATCAGGTTGTAAGAGCAAACCCCCTGGCTCTGCAGGAGCACAGCAGCGCTTGCCAAACCTTTCCGCATTAGCTCCCAGCTGAACCAGATCCCACATGCTCTGTAGCTCTTCTGCTCAGCAAAACAGAGTAAGTCTGGTGGGGACGGAACCAGCAGCAACTCTTTGTCATCCTGTCCCCGTGTCCTTGGTTCCAGCTTGGGCAGACTCATCCTTAGCACCCTCTCTTCCCACTGTAGCAGGAAAGGCGTTACAGGGATGTGGGAGGCAATGTGGGAGCTGATGGGTGTTCGAGCTGCAAGTGGATTAACTGCTGATTTATCCTCACTTTAATTAGAGCCAACACCTCAGTTCACGACTGCTGGTAACACGGAAGCACGTTCTCAGCTACGCTGAGCTGAAAATAGGCTGAACATGGGCCACAGATTAATTCCCAAATCTCACACCACAGCTCCTGATTTAGGGCGGTTGTTTCTGTTCTTAAAGTGCCTGCAAACCCAGAAGAGAGCAATCGGCTGAAGCTGGGCTGTAGCTGGCTTCATCCCACCCTTTAGTCCAAGCAAGCGGCTTTTAAGCTCTTCCTGCTCAGTTCCTTCACAAAGCACCATGCAAAAGCAGGGCTGGGCAAGGGACCTTCCTTCAAATGCCCAAGCACAGGTGTGCACCCACAGTGCAATGAGCATGGCAGCTCAGCCACACTGCCCATAGCCAGTGCCACTGCAGAGTAACCCTGCTGCGAGCAGGACAGGGATGTTTCCATTTCCTAACATCTCAAAATGACCAATTTTTTCCTCTCCTCTCAGAACTGGGGTTCAGCAGCTGCTCTGGAGAGAGGATTATGGAGCTGATCCTTCCTGTGTAATCATAAATCCATTCTATTTTAGACTTTTTTGTTAAATTAACTCATTTACAGTAGCACAACTACTTCTGCATGCTCTGATCTTTGCTAAAAGGTGTGAGAGGACCTGGAGAACAGCAACAGCAGCACACACATTTTCACTGGGAGGTGTTGATTAGCAGACTTCAGAAGAGCTCAACTCAGTCCTCTGTGTGAGCCCCTCTTAAAAACCATTTATGCACAAAAGCAGTTTAAGCTAAAGGCAAAGTAGGAAACAGAGACTTGGCCTCAGTGTGACCTGCAAAGGCAGAAATGCTGCTCTATGTCCTCAGGAGGGTGCTCCACAGTGAGAGCAGCTCTCAGAGTGCTTGTGTGTTCCCTTCACTGCTGCCCAGGTTTGGCTTTTAAAGACAAAACATTCCATCTGTGACCCAAGCATTTTGGAGAAACTGTATCCAAATTCTCTTTCCAAGAGCTCCAGCACTGGGAGAGAAGGATTTTATTACCATTTTTTATTACTGAGTTGTGATTATACAAAGAGTCACAGGCCCAAAGCTCTGTGCTATGGGCTGGACCTGTTCATTCATATACTCTCTGCAGTGTCTCAAACATAAGATGATTTTTTGCTTCATGCTACTCAGGTTACAAACTAACTGCTTAAGCCACCTCATCTTGGGATACTACAAGTCAGCCCAGCTCCTGAACATCAGGCAAAATGGTCCCACGGACATAACTAATGGCACAATTCACCTCCATAGGAGGGACAGGCCTGACAAGCCTAATGAGGTACACATGCAAGAAACATAAATAGACCATAAACACCCGGCTGGGTTTTGTCCTTGCCTTTCCTGACTGCTTTTACCCTGGCTGTGTGCGGGCCAGCAGTGATCATCCATGATAATCCCTGTTGCTGCGGATTCCTGGGGCAGTCATGAAGAGGGAATGGAAGATGCAGTGAAATGCACCTGAAGCAACACACAGCAGCTGTCCTAGCACAACCAAAAAGGAAACTGCAGGAGAGGGGCCAGGCAGCCTCAGAGGGAGGTTGTGCTCCCACTGCCTGCTCTTGTGAAGATCTGCTCTGGCAAAGGAGAAGCAAAATGGTTTCATGAGTCTGTAACACCACAGACACAAGTTATAATGGTCAATCACCCAGTAAAGTGGCACAAGTTTAGACTGAAGCTGCTAACTGCAGTCTCGCTTCCTCGGGCTTTGCTGTGACACCACATCTGCACAGGCAAGATCACCATCCTGAATAAGAAGCCTAGGTTGCACATGGTGACAACTGACTGCTTTCAGACCACAGGGCAATGGGGACAGCCTTTCTGTGCCTGTCAGGTGAGCTCCTGAGGTGGCCAGCTGCAGGGACCATTAACAACCTCAAACATGTTTCCAAACCTAAGAAAATTTCATTATTGCATGCTATTGAATTGTCCCTGCCAACAGGTACGGCTATTTCCCATCTCAACTCTTCTGTTACCTAGTGCTGCAATGCCAGCTTATGCATCAAGTAATCCTTTGCCATCTTCTGCCCAAAACACCTTACAGCCTTCAAGCAGATTGTTTCAGTGTGATTTACAGAAACACAGAAATGTCAATGGATCTATGGCTCCAGGACCGCTTACTCTCCATAAAGAAATGAGGAGGAGCTGCTATTGCTCTGTAAAGACAGGACAAGTTAGTTCACGAGGCTCTAGGAGTCATCCTGCAACAGCAAAGCCCAGGTACCTCCTGGGCGAGGAGGCTGCACTCAGCAGAGCAGTAACGAAGAATGTGGCAGGGATCATACTGGGCAAGACGCAAAATCTTTATTCCAGTTCTGAATTGGCAAGAACACCACCTCCACAATCAGTGTTTGACAGTTCAGTCAGCACAGGGAGAGGTCACGCTTGCCCAGTGGAGGCACAGACTTAGAAGCAGTCCTGTAGGCACTTCAAGAGGAAGCTCAGCTTCAGAGTACAAACACTGACCAGTTTGGCTTAAATTTTTAATATAAAAGTTCACTAAAAATGCTAAAATGTGACAAACCATTGGAAATACTGTGACAAACATTTCCCCTTATGCAGTAAAAAAACCAAAAGAAACCCAAGAAGCTCTGAAATTCTTGGATGGATTTCTTCTTCCTCCTGGCACATCCAAACACCACCTACTTCAAACGTTCATCTTTCATCATTCTAAAAAATACCCATGGCACCTTCACCTCGTACTTCAGTTCAAGAGGCTACTCTCGATGGACCAGCACAAACAGACCCAGGAAAAAAAGGACTGCGTACTGTAAGAGAAAGGAGACACAAGAACGCACACTCACATCTAAAGATGCAGTAACAGCAGCAAACACACAGGGCAAATGGCTCTGCCTGTGCTTGTAAAGTTTTCATGAAGTAATTTTAGCTGGGGTGGGAGAAGCAGGCAGAAAATGGAAAGAGCTCTTACCTTAAATTTTGGATAATCATTCATTAAGATAGTCACTATTCCAATATAGGGCACAAATCTACAAGAATAAAGGTTTTATTAAAACCTATTCAAAGCTGCACATTGGAGAAGCACTGCCCTGGTACTTCAACAAATGAAGAGCCACTTAAGTATGCTGAGGGCTATGGTAAACAGGCTTAACAGGCTTCCGACTTCTTCCTCCCAAGGAGGGAAGCCATGGCAGTGAAAGCCGAGTGACAATCAGCCCCAGAGGATGTTTTAGCCTCTGCCCTGTTCAGCTCTCACCTGCCTGCAAAGTCTGTGCCTTGCAGAGTGATATTGCTGGGAATTCCAATCACGCCTGAGCGTGCGTGGACTTTGCATCGGTGTCCACCCAGGATCAAAACCTCAGGATGCAGCTCAGGGCTTGATACCTTCACTTAAGCCCAGCCAAGAACCTTTGTTTTTTAACTCTCCACAGTACCTTTTGAAATGTTTTCAGGCCCATCATATAAACCCAGCAGGGAGAGTTCAAGAGGAAGAGGGGGATTAACAGATGGCACCGGGGCAGGGCAGTGTAAAAAAGCAGCATCTTTTTCAACGTCACTTACCCTCTTGCTCGTCCTACTACATCCTTTTTCTCCAACCAGTGCTGCCCTCGTTTGTACAGCCCTCTGTCATCAACAGCATTATTGTCTCCCTTTGTCAGAAATTTGATGTCACCATTTTGCCTAGCAAAGGAAAGGCAGCCAGGTAAGTCAGAGAGTAACTCATTAAAAGCTGTTCTAGAGCGAGCACATAGAGACTAACACAAAGGTTTTAGAAGCAATCATGTCCTACATGTCAAGCAAGACGAAAAAGTGAAACTCTGTCAAATGCAGTGGAAAGCAGTTTGGAGAAACACCGCCAATGGAAGAATGAATTCTGGCCCCAGACAAGCTTTCTAACAGAGCTGAAGAGCAGAACCAGCAGGATGAGACATTTCTAGCAAAGGTGCAGCTACCGCCTCTTTGCTTTTGACCTCTCTCATGTTGATGCTTCTCTTGCTTCATATACAAATGTTGGGTGCTGGGCTCTGTACTACCACCCAAAATGAGATCTGGGGTTAAGGCATACAGTTCTACACAGTGGTGGTCAGAAGCAAGCCGAAACTTAGAAATTATTAGGAAAGGGGGATAAAACAAAGCAAACAATACCATGAGGATACTGCATGAACTCACAATGTGCCTACATCTTGAATGCTCTGTGCAGTTCTGAACTCCCTACATCCTTTTTTGAAATGGAGAGAAGAACTGGCAAAGGCTCAGAAATGGATAACAAGGTCTGGAACCACTTCCATACAAGAAACAACAGACCAGGACTCTTCAGCCTGGAAAAGACAGAACTGATGGGAGATATGATGGTAGTCCAATACGAATGACACAGACAACAACAATAAAACAGCTTTTCACTGCCTCTTCCAATACCAGACTGAGAGGGCATCAAATGAAACTCAGAGATAACAAGTTAAAACAAGCCAGAGAAGGTGCTATGCAGAACTAACAACAGTGCAAACATCTCACTGGAAGGATATTCTGGATGCCAAAAAACTGTATCAATTCAAAAAGTGACCAGATACTCCATGTGAAAAAGTGAAGAAGGCCATTAATAACAAACTGTGACTTTGTGCCTGAAATCATAATGTGCTAAAGCAGGGAAATTATCACTAAATACTCTCTCTAGACTTTAATTCATCCTGAGATTAATTACTTAACTTGCTAAAACCAGGATCCTGGAGCAGATGAACCTCTGACCTGGAAACAGCTGCTGTTACACTCTAGATCTACACACCACATTGTGCATCCTTCCCAGTCATTTCCAATCAGTTTGCTGGGCAGTCAGCTCTGCTGTCTTCCAAACAGCAGCCTGTGCCACTGCTCGGGGTTCAGTGACCACTGTCATCTCTCTGTGGCATCTGGAGGCCGATGCTGAGCAGGAGCATTCTCCATGCTTGACTCTGTCAGCTTACTCACAGAAATGACAGATCAAACGCAACACAGGAAAGCATGCAGAAGGTCTTCAGAGCTCGTGCTGTTTCCATCACGCCTGTATAGCAGCATGTGTTACTTACTCAACAGAAGCTTGAAAGGAAAAAAAGGCGGGGAAAGAACAGATCCTTTCTTCAAAGCACATTTGTCTCCCTGTGTAGGGACAACAAACTCTAGGACTTAAGAGATACACTGTGGAAAAAGAAGATAGCCAAATATAGAGAGAAAACAGTTATCTCTGCAGACTGATGGTGTAGGAGCACACCATCTTACTGGGCAGATTCAGTGGTCTATCATGAACTAGACAAGAAGCCCACAGCACAGTTGCTCTGTCTGAAAGGTGAATAAAATCTGCTTTGGCTGTCCTGCACCAAAACACCAAAGAAGTTTTGACCACAGACTGTGTTTAGTGATAAAGAATGAATTCAATTTCAGTCTGAACAAAGAAAAAAAGACCAGCAAGGAAAAAACGTTTTCTCCCTGAAACAATACTGATGTGAACTGGAGCCCAAACTGCTAGAAGATCACAGACAACAGGGTTTCTGTTTTCCCTCAGCTTCACACTCTTGTCAGCTTTTGCAGAGACTTTTCACAGTTTTCCTATTCAGTCCATGACTCCAGGAAGAAATGGGGAACTCCATCCATTCAGAGGATACTCCCAAACTCTAAACTGGCACCAGAAAAATATCATTTAAATAATTAAAAAAAGCAACTGATACCTGAGCCCTGCCTCCAGCTCTCCTGGCTTCTGTCTGGCTTAAGGTCACGGTAGGGATTTTTCAGTTTCTCATTCCTAATATAAAGTTCAGGTTTGCATTTGGTTATTTAAATGAAATCTAAAATATTGGAGAATGGTTTTACTTCACAGAATCAAAGACTGGCACTATAGGCCTATTACTTAAAATAGAAAAAGCCTTGGATACCTTTACAGTGCTGAGACAGAGCCAAGAAAAAAGTGTAGGGTGGCTAATATCTGGAGATGAACTGACACACAGAATGCACATTTCTGCTTCTCCTTCCTAGACAGTGGCTGAGAGTGGAGAAAGAAGACCTTGAACTTTGTTGCTTCCTCAATAATCAGCCCAAATAGCACTGGGGCCCAGCTGGGCCTTTAGCATGCAACGGGGAAGAGGAAAGTAGCATTTCACATAAGAGTTCCCAAGACATCTCAAAAAGTGCACGTGCAACGTTAGATTACAGATTTACCAACTCTACTGACCTTATTTTTGAATTACTGGTATCAAAGTGGTACTTTGAAAACTGGCATTGTTAAAAGATTTGAGTACAGAATAAATCTGGACAGCAACGACTGCCCTGTCTAGTGGGACAGGTGCCACCCTCTCATAGGCAGGATTTCAGCTGGACTATTTGTGTGCATGAACCTGGCTGACCCTGTTGGGCCAGACAAATGATCCGGGTATCTCAACAGCTGTGGGTGCCATGAATGCTTGGGGGAAGGGACCTTTCTCTATCCCCTCAACCTCCCTTGAGTGGAGCAGTCATCCAATGCCACCTTTACACACAACTCAAGTGATTCCCTTAACCTAGGAAGAGATCTTCGAGTGCTGGTATAGCTCCAGTTCATGCATCTGCCAACAGGCATTTACTCCGCAGAAACAGATCCTGTGACCCCACCCAACTGTTGCCCTCCCCAAGTTGGCTTGAAGAACCAGGGATTCAGTGCAAGATTTAGTTTTTGCTCGAATGCCTCACGGGGAAGGCTCATTTTCCCCCCAGACTGGCTTGAAGCAGTCATAGCATCCAGCAAAACAGAAAGGCTCATGGCTGCTGAGAAAGCCTTGCTTGAAAATTAAGCCCTGTTCAGCAATCAAACCAGAGTGACTGTGCTTCATTCCTTCAGACGTGCAACCGGACAGATGTTCAGAGAATGAACAGGACATGGACAGCCCAATGCACAGAGACCACGAGTGTAACACCGCCAGACTTCCTACAGAGAAGAAAAGAAACAGCCTCCCTCTGCATGACAGCAGAAGCCAGGGAGGTTTCTGCTTTCTCCCACAGACTTTAAAATAATGCACCCTACACACAAAATACCCTTCTTCCATCAGTTCTACCTCCACAAACAAGAACAACTTCACACACATAAGTGCAGCCGTGCCTACAGGTGACAATACATAGTACTTTGGGATGGAAATGATGGCACAAGGAGACATAAAGGGACATGGGGAGTCCAGGTTACTTGCACAGACCTTCTGCATTCTGCTGGATTACCTTTACAAGTAAACCAAGGAGGGCAGATTTTGTCTGCCTGAAACTTCTGTGCTGCTTCCTGCAGCACCTGGATACCAGTTACTGACATCACAGCCATTCATTTAACCAAGGAGATGAGGAAAAACATAATTTAGCTTAACATCCTGCAGTACAACCCCCCAGATTCTTAACATACTTCTCATGAATTTTCAGGACACGATGGACTATAGGAATTTCCCTTCCTTCTATCCTAAAGACCACAATTTCTCCCACTCTGATTGGATCTTCAATTCGATTTGTGAGGAACAGGAGATCTCCTCTGTGAAACGCAGGCTCCATGCTGCCACTGAAAAAGAGAAAAGGAGCAATTGAACAATATTTAACACTCAGAATCAGGTTTTTGGAGATTACAGTCCTTCAAGAAAAACCTCACAAGAACCTCAACAAAGAGCTCCTAAGAAAACTACCCTGGAGACCACGCACTGTTGCACCCCTATCACAATTGGATTTTAAATCCCCATGCTATCAGCAGTTTAGATTTGCTGGGAAAAGAGCACTGCCAGCAGCCGGTGTTAATATCACACCAAACATGAAAACCCTTCTGCTTTCTTCATAACAGCAAAGCTGATGACAAGCAGCAGCATCTTGACTTCTGAGCTCTTCACTGGCAGAACTTCCACAGGGGTGGGAAGCTTCTTTTCATAGAATCAGCGAGTTTGGAAAAGACCCTTAACATCATCAAATCCAATCTTTTTATTTCATTTGGTTTAATTTTTTGCAGGCAGGTAGATCCTCCTCATTAACAAAGCTCTGAACACACACAGGCTCTGTATTACCATCTGGAACAGACAGACGGGTGTGCTAAAAATTTGCTACCGTGATTCATGGCTTTGCTTCCCAATCTCATTTCGGGCACTGCTATTCATTTATTTTAGTCCTGTCTTCTAAATGGCAATTGTTACAAAATACTTAACCTCCTTCATTCCAAATAAATAATGCAGTCCAAAACAAAACGATGAACTTTAAGTACCACGTATATTCATGGCTTATCTTGAGGCAGCGTGGAAGCTGTTACTCAGAAGATCACACTGCTGAAGAAGTGACGTGACCTCACAGCCCCTGTCTTACTCATTGGAGGAACAGCATGAAATATCTCCCCCGTACTTACAGCCCCTTTGGAAAGGAGTTTTGTTAAATGGCATGTGGTGATTAACACCAACACAGAAACACACAGAGAGGGCAACGCAGCCACAGAACAGGCTCTGGCCCATGTCCACACCAGTAGCCGACAGCTGCCCAAGGAACCTGTCCCAGGCAATAGGAGGGAGGGAATAACACCGATGGTACTGACTGCACCGCACTGCTGTGAGGGTAACGTGCAGTACCTAAAACATACCCAGTTACAGAGCAATAACCCTTATATAAAAGAGCACAGCTAAGGCTCTCCTTTCTCTGGCCACGCTATAGCTTACTAGAAGGCCAGGGAAAAACCAAGCCACTGTGAAAGATGAGTTAGCGAGTATTTTTAAGGATGAACTGTAACATGCAATAGCACTCCCCAGGCATTTCAGGAAAACAGCAAATCCTTTAATTGCAAAACTTTATTCCCTGATGTCTCAAATCAACTCCCTTTTCACTCACCAAGACTCATTTGATACTTCACCTATCCATGAGGCAAGACTGGCCAGCACCACGGAGGTACCACTGCGCAGGTGTTCTGCTACCACAACTTCTGCTACGGGAAGTGCAGTTACCCTTGATGAGAGGATGGGG